>JABUQX010108797.1:50000-72500 GCA_015478945.1 Trachelipus rathkii | reverse complement strand
GTAAATGTTAGCTGTAATCCATTTGATAGGAATTAACAATGACATAGATTGGTGAACAAGAGTACCTGTCAAAGTGGCTAAAACCGTAGAGCGTCAGCCTATCGCGAGAGAACCACGCAGCCAGGGGGTATCAGCTCTTTTTTCCCCGTCACTACGAATCCCACACATGCTTGAAGAGAAAGCCATAAGTGAGTTTGAAGCGATTCACGAGTATTGAATCCTCTCCAACAGATCCTTTTGAACATCTCTTATAATAGAATACACTTTTAAGCTACTGAAGTTGTGCTAAACAAACTGCATGTGATGTCGCGCTTTGTGATTAAAGACACTGCGCTCCAAAAAGGGCGAGAATGTATTAAATAGATCTCCGTACCCACGATGGATAAGTATATAAATATACTAATCAGTTACGTTTTCTCAATCAGTACATGTCCCTCAGCCAGAGAGGAAGACAACCGAACTACCTAGTCCAGAATAAATCCTGTATTTGATTTGAAGTGCATTCTTATCAACGTTAGGTTTGACGAAAGGTATATTTATCCTCGTGGGAAAGATGAATCTTTCTTATGTTCTGAAAAAAAGAGTATTGAAAAAACTTTAACACGATAATAAGCGATACGAAGAGGCGTGCATCTTAATTTACGTTATTTGGTTAACAGAAGATGTAGGAGACGAGTGACTCATAGAAGTAGCGTTTTTGAATATTCAAGTGACTTTATATTCATATTTACAATTATAAATATATACTCTTTCACACTAAATAAATATTCTCCATTCTGTTTTTTTTTCTCTATGTTATATTATCTTCAAATGCGATTATTGTGGATATTGCCAAATTTTGCCGGAAAGAACACAAAGATATTTTTACTCATATAGTGTGATCCTATTATATATATAAGTTTCTGCATTCACTAATTCCCTTATAATTTGGACATGGATAGCTATGTATGTTAGGTTATTGTTGAGAATGTATGTTGTGTTTTATGTTTATTTAGTGTAGTTGTATCTCGAGCACTTTAAAATATATTTAATGCACCGAGTATAATTTCCAAATAATTGATGATGTTTTACACATACCAGTTGATGTAAACAATATTTTCTCCAGGACTATTAATGAGACTATAATATGTCACTCTATTGATTGTATATATTTTCATAAGCATTGCATGAAGATATGTTTTTTAATAATAAGCGATGATTATTAAATTGCGAGGTCCAAATTTTTGAATTGTTCCTATTTTTTAAATTTTTATAAAATTTAATGTCAAATTATGTATTAACTCTGAAAAGGTCACATAATACTACTAAATATATTATATTTTAAATAAATATTTGATAAAAATCGCTAACTATTGATATTGCTATTTTACGGTTTCTTGGATAGGTTTTATTATATATAAAACCTTTTATTTTATATTCTCATAAGGAATTATTTAGGTCATCAGTAGTCTGTCCTTAGTGCTATTATTTAATAACTTTTATATAGAGAGACCTGCGCGAAATCCTTCCTTCTCGAGATATATTTTAAAATAAACATTTGCATAGTTGTTAATACTTATATAAAAAATATAAAATACTCATTTCATATATTTGCTATTCTATTTCATTTTGAAGCTAAATTGTAAAACGGTAAGAAAAAAAATGTCTAAATTATTTGTTTATAGTTTTAATACACATATATGCTAATTCCTTTCTATGGTTCGTGGGTTATTACTTGATATGCTGATCATTAAAAAAAAAAAAATTATTTTATTGTAATATTATTAATAATACCTTAAATATTAGGATAAATCTTTTGTCTGGCAAAGTACGCTCTAAACAACTTGCAATCTCATCAACCTTCCAATTTCCTGCTTTAGTGCGAGAGAAGAGATGCAAAATAAATTTTTTATTGAGCTCAGGAGAACAATGTTAATTTTCTTTTTATTTCCAATTTTTAGGGGGTTCGAGCCGACGGAGGGACAGAGGGTCCCCCCGTCGTCCACCGGTAGGACGAGAAACCCGACTCTTGCCATCGTTCTTGTTTACCGGTGGGATTTTTTTAGTTTCAAAAAAAGAAAAAAAATCAACATTTTGCACCTTTTTGCGTGCTCCACTCGGAGTTCGCGAGCTCTTTCGTATTGTCAGGAAAACGGTAAATAGCATACAAGTTTTCCAACATTTTTAACAATTTTTTAATTTTTTAAAAGCGTTTTTTTTTTTTTTTTTTTTTTTCTTTTTAATACATGGATGAAAATGTCTCCTGATTAATAAAATTATTTTATTTCTCTGTACCTGTTATGGTTTTTTTGTTACGTGCATGTTGCTTTCTGGAGGGCTGTCCATATTAATATATATTATATATATATATATATATATATATTATATAAATATATTTATATATATATATATATATATATATATATATATATATATAATATATAATATATATAAATATATATCTGTTTCTATATATATATATATATATATATATATATATATATATATATATGAGTATCTGTGGCTAAAACTCTAAAAAACTTAACTATCCGCTATCCGCATCCGCAATCCGCGGATAGTGATTTTAAATAACATGTCATCCGCATCCGCATCCGCGGTTAGTGAAAAATCCCTATATACACCTCTGTATATATATATATATTATATATATATGATATTATATATATATATAGTATATATATTATATATATATATATTATATATATATATAGAATCACCACCAAGGATAAAGACCTTAGCAGTGAACTCAGTAGCCTGTATGCTCTAAGGTAATAATGAGAGTTAGAATATAAATATATTTGAGAGAGAGTAGTGAAGAAGAGGAGAGAGAGAGATGAGAAGTGAGAGTAATTGAAAGATAATAGAGATAGAAAGATGAAGAAAGAGAATAGATAAGAGAGTATAAGTATAATGAAGAGAGGTATTGAATAAATGAAAGAGCGTAGAAATATAAATATTAGTAACAATAATAGTTAATAATAAATGAAAAGTTTTAGACCCGTAAGAGGAAGGAAGGAGGAAGTATAAGGTACCAGTGGGAAGACTAGTGAGGATATAAAGATGGAAATATAAAGAGGAGGTAGTTCCAGGTGGAAAAAAATCACCTGACAGGGCGCCCATAAATTAAAGTAGAGATATTAATAGATAAGGAGAGATAATTATAAAAGTAATATAGATTATAGAGATATAAGATAATATAGAATAATAGTATATATAAGATAGAGAGTAATATATATATAATTGATCACGTTACAACAGACAAAGAACACACAGAGAAGGTTATGGGGATATACTGATAAGAACTTCATGATTCACTCAAACGAATCGGCTAAAAAGACTGCTATCAAAGATAGAGATTATATTGCTCTATGATCACAATAAAGTTACATGTGAGAAGATAGAGAAATTTGAGTGGATAAAAGATTTATACTAATGTCTGGCGTCTGATTAGAGAATCCACCTCCGATTCATGTGATTATTGATTCGAAATAAATGAATATTGAGATGTATAAGACCTACGAGGGATGCACCAAGCTTATGCCCAGCGCGACTCGCAACACGCGGTCCAACTCCGCGTCCTCTGGCAAATGAGACATGCAAAGGTTAGATGTCAGGATAATATTTGAACTCATGAAATCCACAGTGCCAATGCTGAGATGAGTCATCGCTAACCAAATATTGGGTGAGCATTACATCTCGGGACTCCAATACTGTGCGCAGTATGTTACCGCGTGCCTTAGTTCAGAAGTATTCCCGCGCGAAATAGATGGAGGGTAGGTAAATATAAAGTACAGAAGCGCTAATAAGGAAGGGATGAAGTATCGTAAATAAACAAAAGTATAGTTAAATATATACATTATAAAATGGGTAGTAAGGGTTATAAAGATAATGACTGCCTGCTCCGGAGTGACCACCACGGGTGCGAATGAGGATAATAATATATATGATGCTTCTCACTCACTAGATGTAGATAGATAACATAATAGCTAATTCCACCCAATAAAGTAGCAACGAAAGTGATACGTATAAGCATTCAAGACATGTAATCCTACTCAATAACGCAATTAACAGCTCGGGTTGAGTATGTCATAATACCCGTAAGAATAGCAGAGTCTACCCCACTAAATGCTATGAAGACTATAAAAAAATACTCAGATATAGCAAAAACTAACTAATAATAATAAATAATACGAGTGATATGAGAGACACTGAGGTATATAGTAACACCTAATAGTACGTCCATATTATAAGATACTTACGACTAAAAACCTAACTCATTCAAACTTTAGTATATAGTATAAACCACTAAAGCCATATATTCCACATAACTTACCATATACTACACTCCAAAATAACTATAATAATCTCAGTAAAATTACTATCAGAACATAATTATATAATATAAAATATAAGTAATAATATATAAATATCTATTAAAATATATATAATATTAATATATATTAATAATATATATTATTATTAATAATAATTAATATATATAATAATAATAATATTATCATATATATATATAATAATAATAAATAAATTATATATATAAATATAATAATTAGTCATAAAAGAATATGTATGTAAGGCTTTGACCTAATCACTATCGATGTCAATAATATAATAAATATATTTAAAAATAAATTATAAGAAAGTATCTTTATCTTATTCATCAGAGCCCATTCTCTCCTATCTCCCTAATGTAAGTACATTTCTTCAGTATATGGAGATCTGAAATCATTAATCCTATAATGGATAAAAATCTTTTCATCTCGTAACTAAAACAGCTAGAGATCTATTAAATTACCCTAGAGTCTAGAGGTTCTCTTAAAAAACTGTGTGATCGCGTCAAACATATTGTACTAAGGTTGGCGCAGTCTTCCCCTCAGGGGTGACGCTGAAAAAAATTATTATTAACATTATCATAATTGAGTATTTCATTTTCATTTAAAAATTTAAATCGATTTTGAGTTTTCCTCCAATCTTTGTTATAAATAAAAATTTTAGATAATATGCTCTCATATAGGAATCGCTATACTTATGTATCTATATTTTAGTACTCATATTGCATATGAACTAATTTAAAATTTAGGTACCCATTATAATAAAGCGTACCACAAACAATTGAGTGCTTATAGACTAATATTTATAGTCTGGCTCAAGACATATCTCCTGCAGTTTGAAAATGATAAGATCAATTAAGACTCAATAATTATCTATATTAATAGATATACGTAATCTCTATTCTGAGATTAATTCTTTAATAAACTTCGCAGTTTTTATATATTCCTCTAAACATTATTAATGTATATTATAATCTGGATAACCATCTTGAGAGTATCCTCTCGTGTATGATAACCGATATCGTGACAAAGAAGCGTTTTGTATAACTAGTTAAAGTCTCTAGAGTCTACTGAGAGTATAGTAATACACGCTTTAAATGCTCCAAGAGGCATACAAAAGTAAATATGAGATATAGCGCGAGTATAAATTTAGAGTACTGTGCTCTTCAAGTATCGTCTTAGTACATATCTATCGCGAATATTAGATTTTAGTAATAATTTACATTTCGAGTAAAAGAACCAGCGGTGACATAGAAGCTAAATTTGTACATAACTATTAGTAGACTCTTGATAGGGCTTTGTACACGGGGACCCAGTTATTCTCTAATACTTACCTCATACGCTGATAATATATATTTTCTCGTTCTATATCTCACGAACAACTGTACATGCGTATAGTTCATCAACGGCCTATAGAGCATATCAGCTAAAATAGATCAAGGGAACTGCATGTGATTGCGCGCCTTTTGAGACACGAAGGAGACATGATATGGCGTTCGAGTAATTTAGTCCTGTTCACAATCAAAGGAAAAAAGGAGCGAAGAGCGGCTTAATTATTAAACGCAATGTGAGTGTTTCCCAACACGACAGGAATGACATCTCCCTTAAGATTAAGATTAATATATAGAGATAAGCTTTTACCCCTTCTGGCTTGTTCACTTATGATATTGGAGGAGGATATACGGTATGACTTATATTATTATAGTTCATACCGCATGATAAAACAATGATCTCTAATGAATTACCATGCATAACGTGTGGTAGTTACGAGGTGAGACGAATAACTAAGACAATCATACTCTACTCTACGTAGACGAAAATGGGAATTTAAATATTTCAGTAAAAATAGCGTAATAGTGGATTCAGGTTATAACCTGATATTAACAGATAACGTGTTTTATGGAATGTATTACCGAAAAAGAAATACTCGAAGCGAGAGTTTACATATGATTATACTGGATTCGTATCAGACTTATATATAACGCGAATCTAACGAACCCGCCCCTATTAAATAATCACTTTTTACTGCTGGGAAATTTAGAAAATATATATATATATTAAATATAGCATATATAACTGAGTGATCACTACTCAATTATTCAGATTAAAAATATTAGTAACCTTAAATACATTATAAAACATTCTCAGCGAGAAGCTACTGACTGAAAAATGGATGCCTTAATATTAATAAGAATTATGTTAAGATATTATATGCTTATAATACAGCCTCTAAAATGAGTATATAATATATATATATATATATATAAGAATGTACCGTGACTTGTGGTTACTATTATATATTTAAGTGCACTATCCTTATATCAATAGTTTAAAGACCTGGAATGCCCCAATGTCTACACTATAGGCGTTATCTTTATTTTGGAACCACTCCATCACGTAAAATTTTATGATAATCTGCAACTAACACAATATTTTAGCAAAAATATCTACAAAAATGGACAATATAAAGCTATATATTCTATCACACTCTCCTATAATTATCATATTCAGACCTTCCTTTTAGGATTACTCTTTATTAACTCCAGTAGTTGGACTGAATTAATTTCTGATCTATTAAACTAATACCTTTCAGTATATGGGCGTTACCGCAAAATATAACGACGCACTATAGATATGAATAAGATCGTGTACCTTCTACTCAGGTGCTGTACATAGTTTCTTTCCGAGTTTAAATAACTAATAGTCGACTCTGTCTCGACCTTCTCAGGAAGTGTCTCTTCATTCCAATCGTGTCCGTCTAACTGCTCTCTATCTTACTATACATCATCAACTGTATCTACTACAGCTGACTTTATATTGATCTCGCTGCAAGTTCGTGTCTGTAGTGATATGCATTGACATCTAATGTGCGTCAATCTTTCGCGTAGCTCCATTCAATCTGCCTACTACGTTGCATTTTTTTATATACAGATTCTCACGTGCAGGGATGACCATTTCTAGGAAGAGTACAGAAATAATATCTATAGAATAACAAAGAAACGTATATTTCACAATATCAATACTATTTCAGCCGCCTCTCTCATACAACACTCGCTATCGACTGCAAAATGACAATTAGCCATTAATAATCTATGGCTGTCCAAACAAACTATCGTTATAGTTCGTATTCTAAGTCACATCATGATGTTTTATTAAGAAGAGCGCGTGATCTCGATAGACGATTATTGCGTGGAAACTAATAGGTGAGCGCAGGTAGCCAAGACAAGGAAACTGTGTTTTTCATAGCTCACGATGCACGGCTGCTACCTTCTCTCTACATATCAGTAAAAGTGTCTCGGTATCTAATGAGTAACAGACCTCAGTCTCTCACAGTACAGAGTATATAGCATAACTGATACAGATATATAAGTCGGTACATATGCTCCTGCTCCAGAGGTCTCATGCATATTAGTTAGAGTATATTATATAGAGCACATTGTTCTCGATTACACAATGATTCATTCATGACTGCGTAGCGCGGTAGTCTATCCTCCCATGTGGTTAAATGTTGTTATCATTACATAGCTTTCTTCAGGCATCCATGAGACATGGTCCTCCTTTTCAGATTGATTTACTACACACGAAGAAGTGGCAGAGCTGCGACCGTACCAGTCTAATTTGTCACATATATTGTATGCATTTTGTGGAGCATAGAATGTCATATTGTATCGAGGTATGTCAGTCGAGACACTATATCGTTTAATATTACCTCATTATCTCAATATACCGGAGTAAGAACAGGTCTACCTAGGTGGATACAGACGGAAGGTCTCAATTCGTCACAAGTACATCAACACACTCTTAAATGTGGTTACCTATTGCATTCTCTTAGTGGCATATATGTAATATAACACGGTCGACAACGACGTTTTTGCTACTTAACTGCTTTTTTGTCACACATCGTGTAGCTACTCCTCTTTGGCTCGGTCAACAGCTCTGAGTATTTCTGATCTATAAATTATAGGTATAATACAACGCACTCTTTTTGCTGAGAAACGACCCACTCTCCAGCAGAAATGTAAACATAGCTAGAGTGCGAGCGCACATTGAATAAACCCTGCGTCATATTAGATCGTAATAGTCCGTATGGGTGTCGGCCTGTACCAGTTATAGACCGGCATAGTAACGCTAATTAATTTTGATCTCGAAATGAGGAATCAGCGCCTCATGTATATGCTCCATGATCGAGCTGCATGAGATGGGTAGAATATGTATGTCCAGACCTTTTCTTGCCACGTCAGGAATGGTGTAAGTGAAGAATATGACCGACTAATTCAAACTCGTTTCTGAGATTTGCTATCATATGGTATAAGACATGTTCGGAAGTTTCACTCTCTCGGTCATCCGATCAGGAGTCATTCCGCTATATATATATCAAAATCCAGAGGAGCAGTATCTTGCGATAATGCGGCAAAGAACGTTGCACGCGGTAGCAATTTCCAACACTATGTATGGAAGAGAGGAGGTCTCGCGATGCTCACTGGACAACTTGTGATATCCTCTACAAGCACTTTCGAGTTAGTACTTCAATCTTACTATCTCTACATATTATTCATTATGCACAGCATTTTATCGAGATTGGCAAAACACGGTAAGTCCTACACCTACGCCATTATATAACGAACCTGAACTGAAATAACCAATACCATTCTGACGATGGGCGGGTCTCGCCACATGTGTCTTACTCAAGTCCAATCTAACTTGACGAGACCATAACGGGTACAAATGCGTTTAAACAAACAACAACGATATACGACATTCTATTTCTTTTAACCGGCATCTCTAAAACTAACAGGTTAGGACTAATTAATGGAACAGGGAGTATGGAGAAGTTCAAGGAGATAAAAGAAAAAATTAAAACTTAATTAAGGTAGTAGTTAGATTTGGCGGTAAAATATGGAATATATTCAAGACAAAGTTTAACTTTTAAGAAATGTAAAATTGCAAACTGAAGAAGATCGAGCTAAAAACACGAGGAGTTTCATACTTATGCTGAAACCGAGTTATGTTTGATCCACCTCGAGAGGAAAGTACTTACTCTACGAATTCCAGAATGATGTTGTTGTAAGTATTGGATAGCTTATTTCCCAGTTTCGAGAGAATTTTGAAGATTATAGGTATTTTAACGTTTGAATTAAGTTGGCTATACGATATGTCGACCAACGAACATTAAAATAAGTGCCAAGACTGAATTCGTTCACAACCCCATAAACCTAAAATTTTTACTCATGATAAATTTTATAGCTATTTTAAGTTGCTTGACATGAGAGTACCATCAGTACGAAAAGGGTTAAGCTCATATTTAATGGCATGTTTTCAGCTTGAAAGCGACTTTGTCCTTGGATCTTATTGAGCATTGATGTTGTTGAAAGTGGTATAAGTGGCAATCTATCATTTTATCGTCTGCAATTTACCGTTAAATCTATATCAGCTGTTCTTTGGTAGTAGTACCTGTGCGATCTAAATTTTATGTGCTAAAATTGTGCTTTGTTGTACTAATGGTGTTTTAATCACATTTATTTATTTCAAATGGTTTATGGTATTACTATGATTATTTTATTTATTTTATCATGTGTTTAAAATGTTTAGAATGTGTAGTAATCATTAATCAGGTTAGCTGGATTAAAGTGTCTCGATTATGATTTATGCCATTTTTATATTAATATATTTCTTTTTGAGAATGCTGAGGATATTCCTATCATCATATCTAGAAGATAATAAAAACTTGGGGAAATGTCTTTACACATGCAACCATTTGTAATTATTAAAGGAAAAGATCTTCTGAATGCAGTTCAATACTACGTCATAATGAATTTTGTTTTATATGGATTTAATGTAATCTTAATATTTATACAGAACCCGACAAAGAAAGCAATCGGCTCTTCTTTAACAATTATTGTGAATTTTAATTTGTTAAGTTATAAGAGTGCCGATATTTAGCTTCCTATGGCGTGGATTATACTTGTGATAAATTATATATGATTCTAAATTCTTAGTTTGTAGCTAGGGGGTAATTAATGAGTCTTACCTGTTATTTAAGTCGAGAAGAAGATCTTTTATTCCTTATAATTTAGTTCTTTGAGCCGAACTCAATATTTTAAAGAAAGTATTTAATTAATTAAGCTTATAGTGTAACGAAAGTAGTAGCTCCTGATGAAAAAGATAAGAGATACTAATCATTTATATATTAATTAATTATTATTAATTAGATATTATATATATAGCACGTAATAAGGACAGATATTTAGGACAAATAAAAAAATAAAATGGAAAACTTTTACAATTATATATATATGATATATATAATTATATATATATAAATATATATAAAATATTATTATCATATTTTAATAGCATATATATTATATATATTATAGATATATAATATTATATAATATTATATTAATATATATATATATTATATATTAATATATATATATATATATTATAATATATATATTAATATATATAATATATATAATATATATATTAATTATATATATACTATATATTAATTATATATATATATATATATATATATATTTAATATATATTTAACATATATTTATATTTATAACTATTAATTATTAATATATTATATATATATATTAATTATTATTAAATAGTTATATAATTAAAATTGCATTATCAACTAAATTTAATTATTATAGATTCGTAAAAACATAAGTATACAATATTATATAAAGTGGAAGATAAAATGAATTTATCATCCTTATCTCCGGTATGGTGACCATATATACGCATTGTAGTGATTGGCTCGAAATATGAGGTAATAAATATTGGCTCTATAGTATTATTGCTTTAAGTAATCATAGAGCTATCCCACTAAACTATCCAAATAAATTGAGTTCATAGTAGCTAGTATTAAAGCAATCGTAGAGTATCCCTCTATCAATGGACGATCAAATTATTCTCAGTGATGCCCGCCTGTCCTATATCACTCTCCCTCGTTTTTTATAAATAAATATTGTAGTGTTGTTATAAATATAATTGACATAATATCGCTCAATTTATTATTAGATTACTTAAACATAAGTAATACATTAAATAATAGTGGAAGGTAATAAGAATATACTATGCCTTCTTACCAGGGATTTGAAACCAACTGAGTTTTACTGTACGTAAATATGAGGACAATATTGACTGATGTACTTTAACGACTTTTTCGTTGCCTATTACTATGAGGGTGAGGATTGACCTACAGTCATATAAAAATCATCTCAGATCAAATATTTTCCTCATATTTCCTGAGCATAATATACACTGGTAATTATAATTAAGTACAATCCCGGATAAGGCAGTAATTCTTTACCACTTTCTGATTTTTTAATGTTTCATATTTTGTTATTTAATAAGTAAACTAAAAATAATATATAATAATAATTAGCGATCAAATAGTCAATATTAATATTTATATTATACATCATCTATATATTATAATTAATATATTATAATAAATAAATATATATATAGTGTAAATATATATATATATATAGATAGTAGGGACTATATTATAGGACAATAGTGCTGGCTAGTAACATACCTTATAGGTAATTGTCCTAGCCTTTGAAGGTGAGATAAATACTTATATTATCCGATGTGCTCTAATTATAAATATAATACTTATATTTAATCTAATATGAATACACTAAACTTATTGATTTTATATATAGTATATTGTAGGGTAGGTATATAGATTAAGTACTCATGAGTTATACGTATAAAGCATCTATAGCATAATTGTTCCTTTCATTATTATATATGGTCTCATAACTCTACTAGCTAGTCGATTAGTGGATATTATTTATCTCTCTCATAATACCCAGAGAATATATGAGCTCAGGTATAAATTCTTTTATTACCTTTTCACAATCTTTTATATATTGTATATAATCATTATTTTTTAAAGGTGATTTATATATATATATATTAATATATATATATATATTATAATTAATTAAATATATTATTATATTAATATATTAATATATATATATAATAATAATATTAATATATATTATAATATATATATATAAATATAATAAACTATAAGATAGGTGATATCAGTAATTTACGAATAATTTATATACAATATTTTAGTACCTATGTGCTAAGTTTTATAATTATTTTAGCACATGAATCTTCGCAATAGCTGATATCAAAGTTAATATATGGATACAATCATATAATAATCAATTATTAATAAATTTAAATAAATATTTATTATACTAAAATTAAATGATAAAAAATAAATCTTTCCATAATTTAGACTCAGATAGTTATTTGATGCATCATTTAGCCGTCAGTGAGTTGAATAATAGAGCTCAATTCTCGACCTCGTGATGTTCATTATTGTAATAGCGGACTCAGGAGGCACACACACCTTGGTCTAAGAAGACATGTATCGGGGTTTATTTGTAAAACAATAAGTACTTATGGCAACATCTTAACTAACATCTGGCGTCTTGCATTATTTCATTAACGATCGCGCCTTCGAAGACTCAACTATCACAGTTTACCCTACTTTTTTCCATTATTCTCAGAACTGCATTTCTGAGAGAGTATGCATCTTCAATATTCTCACCTAGCTATACTCTATCTCATCTCTCGGAATTCTTGGCCGTCTCTAATCTCGGCCTAGATGTGGACAACATCCGGTTTGCAAGGTTATATACTCCTCGTTCTTTATATTCTTTACATGGTCGTATAATGTATCTTGTTGTGCTAAAGTGGTCCTTTACCCATATTTCATCTCTCTCTACTCTGGCAGTCGTGCTTTTTCCCATTTCGCGTCCTCTGTGTCTCTCATCTTCTCCTCTTTCCTTCTGCAACCTTCTCCTTCTCTACTCTCTCCTCTCTTCTTTCTCATCTATCTACTTCATACCCTCTACGTCTTCTCTACATCTTCTACTCGTCGGTTTTTTAGCATAAATGTGATCCTACGGTCCTGGCTTGGTCTATTTCTCTTACAATCTAGCATTTTTAGAGTATCTCAGAATTATCATCTTCTCTGCCTTCTCTCGAGCGATAAGACAATATACCATTTTACTTTCTCGATGAGATTTCGGTTTGTTTAATCACTATATTCTCTCTCCGCTCGTATTTATATATTCTCAAGAGTTTCGCCGAAGGCTTTGCTATTCCCAAAGCATATGCTGCAAATTCAGTTATCAGAGGCTTGTGGAGACAACAGAATCGCGACAGAGCCCCTCTCAATGCGTCAGTGATTCTATCGTCCTCCTGAACAACTGTCACTGAGGTGATCATCATCTTTAATTTTTCACATCATTATCTGGTGTGAGTTAGCAATTTAGTTACACAGGACGTATTTGACAGAGAAAGATATATAAAGTACATATAAGACATGGCACTAAAACCATGGTATTTGTATATTAGTAGTAACGATTTATCCGTAAATGCTTTCGCGGTGCTCTAGAAGAGAGACCGCTCACTATCGACTGGTCTCTTCCACTCCCAAAATTTTATGACAATAAAAATATTATTAATAAAATGTTGATGCCTATATTTACCTAATGGTTAGAGTATCCTTTATTATCTTAGCTTCTCATCTTACGTGCCTGATGATATAATTAGAGCGTCGTCTTTATTAAGACGAACATAATATTGATTTGTGCTTCCTTGTTCTATCTACTTACTAAATATGGTAACGTTCAAATCAGTAACATTGTTTCTATAATAGTTACCTGGAGAATTAATTGTCTTTTTCTTAATCGACAAAGGTTGTCGAGTTTTAACATTAATTACCCATTTGACATCTCTAGATATATCCCTTAAAACGTTGAACGCGTGATACCTCGAGTTTACTTTTTTCTATGCGCAAATGGGCTATATCGTGCATTATTAATTCTTTCGAGATTTATAGTGACATAGACAGTGATATACCTGGTATAGATTATATACCTTTATCTACATGTAATTTAGCCTAATCTTAATGGATTGAAATAATATAGAGTTTAACACGTACGTCATAACTTTCTTCGTATAATTTAAATTAATAAGCTATAGACAGGATGCATATTTCTGGAGTAACGTTATCTCATGGGGGATATAATAATATGTATATATAGTATAATATAATATATATATATAAGGTGAGTAATTTTTTGATATATAATATTTATACGCCATAATTGCAATTTTTTCTAATTCGACTTGAAGTTCACTGAGGCCCTGACGTCTTAAATTCCACTTTTTATCGTGATTGTAGTTTTCATGCCATTTCTTTTTTGTTTGAAGATATGCCGTTCATTTCCGTCTCGTTGATGGAGAAACAGGTCCTCATGGTCATGCCCACTTTTATTTCACTTGACTAAATTTACTTCCACGCGTGCGCGACGATGTTCTTTAGAACATACTAAAAATATGGAAAATCATTAGGGACTGAAGCGTTAGATAGTTGAGTTATTGGCCCTCGTGTATTGTACAATTTATTGATTCTTTTGCACCATCGTCTTTAAGAGTAGGGGCATGAATATGAAATCAAAAATTTTTATAGTATATTTGTGAAAGAATTTCTAGTTACTTCTATATTACTCATGAAACAATGGCTGTTTATAATCAACAGTTGAAGCCAACTTTAAGTGAGATAGAATTGTTTAGAGTTTTCTCTCAAAGTTCTGAATTTAGGAACATAATGGTTAGAGAAGAAGAAAAGCTGGAGTTAAAGAAATTGATGGAAAGGGTTCCTCTATAAATATGTATCTGTAGCTCTGACTTGAGAGGGTTCAGGTCAATAGTTAGTACGTTATCTTCGGATTGAGGGATGGTTATACTTATAATATACGGACAATAGGGCATATATATATATATATATATAATTATATATATATTACTATTATGATATATATATTATATATATATAAATATAATCACCTGAGAATCGTTCAGATAAGAACAATTATCTTGTTCTATTGGGATACATTCTCCATTTAGTATAAGTCTGTTATGAGCTAATAATATTTATACTCATTAATATCTAATTGATATTAAATTTGGAGAATTCATAACTTATTTCAGAAGGCCTCGTTGAATGATTGATGCTATAGATTTAGGTATTATAGGTACTATGTTTATGACGTTGAGAGGTGACCGTTTGCTCACCTGTTGTTTACTACGTTTATATATAGTGTAGGTTGTAGTATTAATTGCGTCTGAAGTCTGATACGATCCAGTTCATGACTCTTCTTATACGCTCGGCTTCTGCCATTTCCTTATTTACATACGGTAGAAGTTAATTATAAGCTTTACGTATTTACATACTTCGTCCTTATTTCTTAAGCTATATTTGACACGAAATCCTTCTGCTTTCTTAGCTTGATAATTCTTCTCTTACCTAAACTTAAGCTGTATCTTTTCATCCAGTCCACTAGCCCCCCCCCCTATTAAGACTTTCTAATTACCAACGTTCTACCTTCTTCTTTGTTTGATGAAACTCATTCAGTTCATCAAATTTATGTTCTTTTACAAGGTCTACACAGGAACTCAAATACTTGTTACTTATTTAATAAGAGAATAATAGCTATAAATATCACAATCGAGTGTTGTTGAAGTGCTTAATATTTAAAAAGCAAATAAAGGTCATCTGATAACGACAATCTCAGCGAGTGAAATATGAGTATAAATACCTAACCTCGACCACGAGACAAACCAAATTTGTCATTAGGATGAGTCTGTCTTCTTATGCTGTAATCGTTTTTATGTGAGATGAAAATACTTGGTAAGTAAAAAATTTGTAGGATTTACAGTTTTTGATTTTGTATGTTCTGATATTAGGATCTATTGGTAGTAATCTCTACAAATTGGGTTTGTCGAGTAAATGGTAACAGATATTTACACTCATTATAATAGATTCATGAACGAGACTCAAGATTTCTGTAGAACATTAGATTAGATATAAATTTATTATCTAAAGGAGATTTTCTTAACTGTTAAGATAGCCTTTGCCTAAATGAATAGTAGAATGATAGAATGTTGACCTAGTTTGTATTGTGACAATATCTCTATTTCTATATTATTTACTAATATTTAATGTTTATGTTTTTTCCATTAATAAATGAGCAATTTACTCTAGAATATATCTTGAACTTTCATTACCGTATTTATAATGAATAAAACTGATTGATTATATTTATTTTATAATTTTGTTTACAGAATTCATGGAAGATATTTCATATTTATATATTCATATATTATATTTATATATTATATTCATACTTGTAAACTTTTTAAAAGTAAAAAATATTGTAATAAGCTTTTTTAAATGTCCTAATATTTTATCAAATGTTGTTATATGATAACTATTAAGATGTAATTTCAGTTTTGCTAAAAGTATATTGTACCTTACTTGTTTGCGTTTAGTGATTGGGCAGCTAGAATGTCATTAATAGTGTCTTTTGGTAAATGACAGGTATCTCTAATTTGTGGAAATATTTAGAACCACTCTTGTAAAAAATGTTAGATTATAATCATCCAATATTTCATCATAATTTGATACTAAACCAATTCATTTTTCGTATCATAAATACATAAAGCATAATCTCCCATTTTTGGATTAATATCAGCTTTATGAATATTTGACTGGGTTTGAGTAGCAACTGAATTTTCATACTCTACTAAGTCAGTTGAAAGTACAAAGACTTTTCTCTCTTTTCATCATTTAGAAGAAATAAACGATGGAAATTTTGTGCGCCTGTTATGGTGTTTGCTAATTTAAACCTGATTTTTAGAAGACTTTCTTTCATACAAATTTCCTCAGACGTGATGTAGAAAAAACTAATTTTCTAACACAAGCTTTCGCAACAAAATTTATGCATCTCTTCAGAACTCAGGTGAGAAAGTTTTCAAAATTTTTTATATATACACACACACACACACACACACACACACACACATATATATATATATTATAAGGATGATCAATTCTTCTACACTATTACAATCATAAAAGTTTAAAACAATTAAAACAGGAGGATGACGCGTTCAATGATCAATATAACTTGTAGAGCAAGAATAACTAAAACATTACAAACGCCACTCAAACCATCGGAGCTCCAGTTAGGCACAACCTATCACCACACAGTCTAAACACACACTACTGTTTAACACTTTTCAAGTCTTCTATTGATATGTTTCCCGAGCTATGCTAGTATCAGGATTTACATACAAAACCATCTTGTTTCACTTTTCGTTCTTAATCTCTTCCTTTAGTTTTATACTTCTCTACCTACCTCTCTTTCAAATACTACACTTCCAAACACTATTACCCAACCTATCACCAATCTTAAAATTTTTACCTCAAAATATCAGCTTTTTTAACGTCCTTTTCTTTCATTAATTGCTATTTTTATTCATCTTATGTATGCCTTGACGTTTCCCTAAGCCTATATCTAGCTCTTACCATATTCTACTCTAATAGACCTTATTAATCTATTTTTTCTTTTGATCTTCATGTTTAGTCTCCTCTTTTCCATCCCTTAACCTTTTTTTGTTCAATCCTCAATCAATGTTTTTCTCCTAACTCCTTAGTGCATGTCTCTTTAGTATTTCAGTCATCATATACCTAATTTGTCTCACTTGAAACAATCGACATTTTCATGCTTATTTCAACTTTTTTCCTTATAAACGTATTTTTTTGTTTCTTTCGTACCTAGTCTCTCGGAGATTTTCGGCTAAATAATTATCCCTTTAATTTGTTGTCTAACGTTTATTATCACTTTTGCGTTGAGTCAAACCTCAACTTAATATTTAATAAGTCTTGCTTTCATTCATCTTACCATCACTGCTCTGTTTATAGCTTTCAATTTCCCGTTACAAGTATCTTTCTTCAACAAACCTTTTCCAGCTTCAAGTCAACTGTCAAGTTATGTCTTCTCCACCCTTCTAACCTCTTTGCATCCAACTTGTAAATTCTTCTGTGATAAATAATTTCTAAAAACTTCAGTCTATGTCAATTTTCACCTTATATAGGATAAAATATCGCCTTCACACATTATTATTATTATTATTATTATTATTATTATTATTATTATTATTATTATTATTATTATTATATTCAGAAGCATATAAAAATTTGTAGATATCTGCTCGCTTATATATACCGTATATTATATATATACTATAGTATATTATAATATAATATATTATATATATATTATATTATCACATATATATAATATATATATATATATTATAATATATATATTTTAATATATATATTATATATATATATAATATATTATATTCATCGATCATCCCTTGTATCAGCTCCGTCTTCCTCTCAGACTGGGGATAAGGTAGTAACATGCCACCCGAAAATAGAAAAGTAGAGAAGAATATGACTCAAGTTAAAAAGAAAGCCCAGCCTTACCGCCCCCTTTATATCCTTTAGTGAGAACTCGCCGCAGTCGCAGTACAGAAAATCCACCCAGGGCTTCACGGCCCGCCGGACGACGCCTCACTATTATGGCATCTCTCGTCCAATTATGGGGTTCATCCCTCTGGCCGCAGGTGGGCACAACCCTACCCCCTCACAACAAATCCCCGCCATTCATCCTATTTTAATGCATACCTTTCTTCTCGCCCTCTGCAAACCTCACATCCTGTTCCCTCAAGGCCATTCTTTTTATGACTCAATCCACTTTTTTTCGGTTCCCCGGCCGGTCGACTTCCCAACACACTCACCACATTACATCCGCTTAACCAACTCCGACTAATCATCCAACCTCTCCACATGACCAAACCATCTCAACGTACTTTCATTTTTCTTCATTTATCCCCTTCACACCAACACAACTCAACAAGCAGAAAAGGCAAGGGTTGGCATGGCGAGAGGAAGTGCCTAATTAAGGAGTGAACTGGAGGGAGTTTTGATGAGCCAGAGGGGGTTGGTTGTGGCTCACTGGGGTCAAGGGAATAATCTACCATTGACGATGATAGGTATATTAATACTGTCAGCCGGTCCCTGAGCTCTAGGGTAGATTTCTCCGATTGCGCCGAGTTCTCACTAATGTGGATTAAAATTTTTAAAAAAAAGCGGGGGCGGGTTTGAGGTTGGGCTTTCTTTCGCCCTGCGTTCAATATTCTTCGTACTTTTCCGTTTCCAGTGATGCTTACGCACCTTACCCCCATTCTTGGGGATAAAAAGGTGCTTGTCATCTTTTGATCGATTATATATATATATATATATATATATAATATATATATATATATAATATATATATATATATATATATATATATATATATATATATATATATATTATAATATATATTATATATATATAGATATATATTTTTTTTTTCTTTTTCACCTCCCTCTTGCCCCAAGATTGGGGGGTAAGGTGCGCTACAAGCATCGGAAAGAAAAGCAGTAGGAGAACATGACAAAACGTCGAAAGGAAAGCCCCACAGACCCTCTCAACCCCTCTGAACCATTAATTAGTGAGAGCTTCGTCACAGACAGAAAATCCACCCGAGAGCTTCATGGACCGCGACGGACCCTCATATTAGGTAAATCGTCATGTAAGGGCTTCATCCCCTGGCCCCAAGTGGGCCACAACCATGCCCCCTACAAGCCCCGCCATTCTCTTCCTATATGCACCTTTATTCCTCGCTCTGCCAAACTCACATTCTCTTCCTTCAGACATTCGTTCACCGACTCAATTCCACTTTCTCTTCGGTCTCCCAGCCGGATCGGTTAGGAACACACTCTCCAAGAAATATTTACTAGATGTTCATCTGTAAATTCAAACATTCAAATATTAACTCAAATTGAGTTCACATGACTCTCAATTTGATTGCTTCTCATTTACCCCTTTCTTCGCACACCATAACACCCCCTATACCGTTCATTCCTCATTTTATTAATTCTTGTCCACACCTAGCATGCCCCCTAAGATTGTTCCATTAGAACACATTGAACTTTTAGATCTATACTTCTTATTCCAGACACTAGTCTCACTAAAGAACTACAATAACACAGTTAACAACATACCCTCATGTAGACCGCTAGCACCACACACCAAGACCTAGTCGCCTTTACATTCACCAACACTTTAATTTTACACCAGCCACCTTCCTACATTCACAATTTCCTACTACCTCTGCTAGTTCATTCTGTTCCCTTCTGCATCCAACACATTTACCCTAAATATTTAAACTCATGACACTTTTTCCAGCTGCATCGAATCTACATCTAACATAACTTCCACACTGAGGACTGTCCTTTTCTCACCCACCAAAACCTTACTCTTATCTACGTTTACTTTCAAACCCCTCTATACAAATCTCTACATACACCCCTGCCAATCTCCCTCTACCGTACCAATCTCTCAAACTGCTCTCAGATTCGCCACACAGAACCAAATCATCCGCATTATAATAGGTAGGGCACCCTCCACCCTCTTCCATTCTCATCATTCTAACACCATTCGTCCCTGCCATCCCACCTCTAACTCTTTCATAAACCCCATCCACTATAACATTTGAATATCCAATTATCCGTCAAATAGTATATATATCATAATTATATTATAAGTTATATATATATATATATTATATACTATATAATATATTCATATCATTATATATTAATATATAGCCTATATCAAGATATATATCATATATATACTATATTTTATTATATATATAGTAGTATATATATATATAATATATATATATATATAGTATATAGTATATACGTACTAGTATAAATATATATATAACCTTATATCTATATATATATTATATATATATATATATATATATATATGCTGCACTCTAATTCCAATACTTCTCATACATTTGTTTTTTCTTTTAGTTAAACTAGAATACATTCAAACATTTTTAGAGGCAATATATATTTCATGAACCTGTAACATATATAAAATTCATCCAACAGTTAATTTTTCGAAATTTCATCCATCTAATTTGATAAAAATTTGGTTATAAAATAGGTCCTTTTTACTCTGTCTTTTAAAGCTCTGGTCGTTAAACCTGTTTAAGCTAATTTTCTTTATTCGAATAAACTGAGTTTCAAAAATATATCTGTCATTTTAAAGACTGAACTACTATTAAAATAACCTCCTAGAAGTATAAGATCGTAGCCAATACAAAACGATACAATATCTTTATCATTTTTCTTCTTTACCTCATACTCGTTACTTCCCCACCTGAATTAAACCTAAAATAACATTTCTATTGTAAATATTTTTCGTTCGTTAAACATAACACCACTTTCACAAATTACAAAACTATTTTACATTAACCTTTTAATAGCTATCTTCTGAAGTTCGAGTAATTTAAAAAATATCGATCCGTTCGTTAAATTTCCATTCCCTTCTCAGTTCTCACATACTTTCTCATATCTCACTAGATTCACCTCTTTTACTGTAATTTTTATTTTTGGAAAGAACCTCAAATATTCCATTTTGAAATAAGCCAGCACTATAAATATTAAATATTATGTTTAAATTTTCATTGAACCCATGGTGTATGGTAGGTTTAGTTCAGTTTTGTCACCTAAATCAGGACATAATCTGGACCTTGCTTTACCTAAACTGATTTAATTTTTTTTTTGTTTTTTACAGATAAACACCACCGGTCACGGGCTGAGCCCTAATCTTGGAGGGAGTGTACTCATTTAACGTCCGAGCAGGACGAAGCCAAGCCCAAGGACAGAGCTTCTCAGCACATCTGAGATAAACTTGGAAGCCTGGACCCTCGTTTGTTTTGGTACGACCAGATCGACCCCGAGTGCTTACCATCTGAGCGTGATGCTGCGGCTGGGCGCTAAATAATCTTTGGTAAATAATTTATTTGCAACTAGGATAGTCGAATTTTAAACCTAGTAATTCGTATATAATATTTTTACTAGCTACTTTATCCCATAACTTCCATCTCATTAAGATAATGCCACTTCTGATGCAGCTTCCTAATCCTGATTTTATTTCTACCTGTTTTATCCTCTCATTTCTCAAACTTATTATACTTCTCTCAGATCATCCTAATAATAGAAATAAATTCTGTTTTCTCATCTACTATTTCTGTCTTGAATTCCTCCATTCTAAATTCTATCTAAATGTACCTTGAAAATGTTTTTTTTTTTTTTTTTT
>JABUQX010108797.1:37500-45000 GCA_015478945.1 Trachelipus rathkii | reverse complement strand
TTGTTCTTGAGAGGGAGGGAAAACTTTTAATTGAGCGCTAATTTCACCAGCTCTATGTTGTGACATTACTGTTAATGTTGGAGTATAAGACTGTTGAATACTATGTGATGTAAAAGATGGCGAACTACTAGGAACAGTTGGCGCAACAGCCCCATCTCCAGGTTGTCTGACAGCAGTGAAGTTGGTAACTTTATTATTATTTGTATTTCCTTGAAAAGCAGCTACTTTACGTTGAACTCGCGATTCTCCCTGAGGAGCTTCCCTTGGGCTATGAAAACTACCAGATCGAACACTCTCATCGTCACTCTGAGGAGGAGTAATTACACACATAGAAGGAATACCACTTGTGTTGATAGTTGTCTTTGCCCGAAAATTTTCTTTCCTCTCTGCAAAGGACTCAGAGTGTTGTTCACAAGGTTCCGGTGAAAATGTATTATTTTTAGGACTCATTGTTTCAGCAGTCTCTCTACCACTATCAGATTCTTTTGAGGTTCTTCCTTCTTTTTCTGTACTTTCAGCTCCTGCAACATCTTCCCTCGACGAAGAAGCTGAACCATTTACATGAATTACTGTAATAACACTTTCACGGTTCTCTTTACGCTCAAGGGAGCTAACCCTTTGAGGGGGCTTTGGGGGAGTCTTTTTCTCAGGGTTGCGCATAATCACGGTCCCTAAACTAGCTGAGCTGTTCGTCGTGCCAGTACTCCCCCTCCCAAACACTTCTACGTCACTATCCGTGGCCAGTTTATTTCCTTCGTAACTTATTGACCTCAAACCACTGTCAATGTGAAAAGAAGTATAGTATCCTTCTGCGTCACAAGAAAAAGCACTACCTGTGTCGTCGTCCACAAATGGTATATCACCAATGTCCTGAGTTGGTGTTAATGTTCCATCACTTGTTTGAGAAGAGGAAGAAGGCAAATCTTCTGTTGTTCTAGATGTGGTTTCAGGATAAGATCTGAAAGCAAAAGGAATTTTTTAAAAAATTATAATTATGCAATCACAATAATTATAATAGCAGTTAAAATGAATAAATCTTACTCTGAGAAAAAGCTTTCTTGGTCAAATGAGGAAGACGGGGAATGCTGCTGATCAAAGTTTTGATTCCCGTTTTCTTTACGCTTCTCTCTCTTCAAAGTTGAATCAGCTTCCTCTTTTTCTATTTCTTCCTCCTCCTCCTCTTCTTCTTCTTCTTCTTCTTCTTGAGTCGAGTTGGTAATGCTGTTATGAGATTTCTGAACTTGAGGATGTGTATGTTGATGCTGAATATCAGATTCCAAGGATGTGCGTGTGCTTGATGATCCAGACCAATTCCCTGACGAAGATCGTGTACCTTCGTCTCTCGAGTTGTTTTCCCTGCAAGTATTATTATTATTATTATTATTATTATTATTATTATTATTATTATTATTATTATTTTGTTGTTGTTGTTGTTGTTGTTGTTGTTAACTAAGGTCGTAGTGTGTAGCTGTAATGCCATCTTCAAAATTTTTGTGTATGAATGTTTGATCATGCTTGACATAGATGCATTTATATATAAGACGACATCACATATTTAAATGTATAAATTTGTTTTCAAAGGTAACTGTTCCTAACAAGAACATTTTGCTTAAATAATGACTAATAATAAACATGAGGGTTCTACAGTGCTGCTCATGAAAGCAGTTCTAAAGAGCTCTCAGCAATGATACTTATGAGAGAGGAAAAATCAAAAGGGAGTAGAGACCAAAAGAACAAAAGAACTGGAAGAAAAGAAAGCGTTGCCAGAAAATAAAATTCAGTTTAATGACAAAAAATCTGAAGTATCTCCGTAAAAAAAATTATGCACAAATTTACATTTTTAAATGGTGTTATAACTAAAGGAATGATTTGAAAGTAGAACATTCGAATTATTCATAGTAAAAGAAGAACTATTAATGTTAAAATACATCTTAAAAATAAGATAAAATTAAATATCAAAAATATGATGAATAGGAGCTGAAAAGATTTAGAACATTAATGAACAGGATGTTTTAAAAATAATTAAACTGATGAAGATTTAAATAATAAATAAAAGTTTAAATTTTTGGTGATGCTTGGCAGGGAGTAAAGAAAACGATTTATTTATATGAAGATATGAAGGGCCAAATTGGAGAGAACTTAACGACATTTCTGAATTATGAATAAATATGAAAATGTGAATGGTAGCATATGTAAGGACAATTTTACACGTGTATTAGGAAGAAAAACCATTTATAAACATCGGTTCTAACCGAAAAAAAACAATGTCGAAATACTTCTTAATAAATTACTCAAATGTAGATTTAAAAGATCATTTTTGTTCCATTATATTCAGGGCAGCGGAGCCAGAGTCGAATTTTTTTTTTGTTGGGGTGGAACCAGTCAGAATTGGCGCCCCAATAAAATTATTATAAAATAACTGGGTTCGGAGCAGGATTAAAAGCAGAATATTTTCAAATGACGTAGTCGGAATCGGAGCCGGCGAAAAAGTTTACCGACTCTGCAGTCAGGATAATAAACAAAGTTAAGGAACCGAAAATGTTACCAATATTAAACATATATGTAAGAAAAAAAATAAAACTACATAATTGTTAAACGAACTATATAACCGTTTATTTTAATACATATATAAGAAAATATGAAAAAAAAAAACAAGTAATTTGAATATTAAAGAAATCTTTCAAACAAAACCTTAGAAGATTTCAAAGAAAAAATACTTTAGTTTAATTGTTTGAAATTACAAACAAATTATTAAAAATATATAAAATTAAAAACAATATATTTTGACACAAAAAAGTTAAAGTTCGTGCGGATCAGAAAAAAAAGGAATGCAAAATATCAATTGAACCAAACAAGGCAGTATGACAAATAGTGTACAAAAAAAAAAAAAAAAAGTGAATCTAAAAGAACAACCATCCTTTGCAAATAATAATATAATAATAATAATTCATAATTATATATATATAGTAGTTATATATATATATATATATATATATATATATATATATATATATATATATATATATATATATATATATATATATGTTATATATATATATATATATATATATATATATATATATATATATATATATATATATATATGAGGAGAGTATTGTCGAATCATACTCGAAGCGATGAAATTACCTCCTATTTCTTTTTAATATCGGTGTGTCTTGCGCTCATACTTTTCAATACACCAGTCTTCCAGGCAATATATACAACCAATTGCTTCCACCAATACAACACACAGCGATTAGCACACACCCAGAACACCAGCAGAGGTCATCTCTGCTGTCATGTCCCTATGGGGCACTTCACATCGTGCAGTCGACCAGCAGTGTGGCTGGGTTGGCTGCCCACACCACCTATCTCTTAAGCTAGGAATGCATGCCTGCAGATGGTTAGACGTTTGCTTTCGGCGAATGTAGAAATGGCACAGCGAGTGTCAGAGGAATAAATGTTGAGAAGAGAGGCTGATGTATTTGTAAAGGCAAATGAAACAAAGATGAAAGGAAATGGTGAAATTGAGTGGTGTGGCGTAGTCGCGCCGGTGGAAGAGTAACGGCAGGCAGCATAAGGCCGTACTCTGATGAAGTGACTCAGGCGCTGGTAGACTTTATGTGTGTGGTGTCCTGTAGGCTTACCGTTAAATTTAAGTTTGAAAGCGTGGTAGATGACCTGAGCAGCGACTTTGGGATAATTTCTACCTTCTGGATGGGGCGAGTGGCTCAGATGCGTTAGGACCCGAATGCTGATAGGCATCGTGATTTAGTACAACAGGCGGTTTAAGTGGCGGAGAAAATGAAATGAGGTAGTCTGATTTCAGAATCGTATGTGGGTAATACTTTCAAAACCACAGAGTAACAAAAGCATTGAGTTCATGGTAGCAGGTTCCAGCGGTGTGGCGATTGATTTTTGTGTTGGTATGAGATGCCAGCAAAAGCTGATGCCGCACGATTATCGATGCTGTTCCATGTAAAAATTACGCAGCCGTTAAAAATTACAGCGAGCAGCCGGGCGGTGCTGAAGACACAAAATGGCATAAGATTTCAGGTTAGTAAATTGCTGGCAGAATAGCTGATACTGAATAAATCTGGGGCAATGAGTGAAAGTATCGCGTAGTGCAAAGATAAGGTAGCGTTAGCAGAATGGCGGGAATGAAGAGACAGCGGTTGCTGGTAAAGAAAGCGTGGTTGAATGTAGCTGTGCAAATGATGTGTTTCAAAGAAAGATGCTCGGCCATGCAGGAAAAAGAAATATTGTAAGTGTGCATACGCATAAAAACAGAATATAAATGCATCAGTTTGGCGAGATGAATGAGGACATGCTGCAGGTGCCTGCTTGAGCGCAGTGTTAAGAATGGTCGGCCTGCCAATGGGATTTGGTGCTTTGTAACCGGTTTGTCGGATGGTGGTGTGAAGAACACCAGCCCGGCACACACAACAGCAACATTTAGTGCCACGTGTGGCTTGATGAAAGAAGGGTCAGAAGAGATTTAGGTTACTGGAGGTGAGAGCTGAGCTTAGGCCGGTATAGCATTTTAGCCTCACTGTTAAGCCTGAACATACAGATATGACTATCACTGGAAGTTGTGCGGTATAGTCCAAGCGACTGAGGAGAGCGGCCAGTACCCCTTGCATATGGTAGGGCATGGTCGAGAGTCGAGTGACTGTGATTGATTGTGATAACGCGTGTTGAACGTTCCAGATAAAACAAATGATTGATGAGGGAGAAGAAGAATAGTTTTATATTTAACATTTGGCCAAACGCGCATGCCATGTATTGCAGGAAGCCTTATGGTAATAGTGATATATGGTGGTGGTGGCTTAGAATGAATCGTGGCGACGATGCGAAGCTACGTGTACGAGGCGTCAATGGTGATATTTTAGATTACAGCAGTGAGACAGGGTTGTGCTATGTCTCCCTGGTTATTTTACAGAGTGGATGTTCATGAAAATTATGGATGCAGAATGGTTAGAATGACAGTAATTCACCCAGTATGCAGGTGTGCGAACTGGCAGCCTGCGAGTGTGGCTTGGCAGGGGTATGGGCGAGGCAAAATAGATAAGAAAGCGTGACAGTCTTCGTTGCACAGGGCGCCCGAGTTTGGCCATTTGGGCGTGCTGGGATGACGGATGATGGCGTAGAAAGTTGCACGACAGTTCTTGCAGTTAACAGCTGGTGAATGTAAGTGATTCAAGTCTTGAGTTCAAAACAGTCCATGAGGGTATGCTGCCCGTGTTATTGTATGGTAGCGATTCATATGGTCTGAATAAGAAATATAGATCTAATAAAGTTAATGTAGCCAGATGGACAATCTTGGGCAGTTAGGTGTGAAGACAAATGAATGAATACAGTGGTTTGCTCATGAGTGATGAATGGTTGAGCGGGTGAGGTGCTGGGAACCGGACGCTGGCAGGATGGTCGAACGGTCACTGCGACAGTTTTGGCAGAGGCGAATAAAGGCGCATGATAGGGAGAGAATGGCGGGCTCTTGTATGGCATAAAGCCAGGCCCAATGAACCCCATATTGACGATTATAGGTGAGGGTCCGTTGCGGTCCTTACGAGTTTAGGTCCGTGACGAGCCATCAATAATGGTGTTAGGTGGCGTTGCTTTCTTTTCGACATTTGTCATACTCTTCTGGCTGCTTTTCCTTCCTGATGTTGTAGCGCTCCTTACTCCCAATCTTGGGAAAACAAGGTAGGTGAAGAAAGAAAGAAAGATATATATATATATATATATATATATATATATATATATATATATATATATATATATATATATATATATATATATATATATATATATATATATATATATATATATATATATATATATATATATATATATATATATATATAAGTATATATATATATATATATATATATATATATATATATATATATATATATATATATACATATTATATATATATATATATATAAATATATATATATATATATATATATATTATATATATATATATATATATATATATATATATATATATATATATATATATATATATATATATATATATATATATATATATCTTCTTCTCTTTATCTACCTTCTTTTCCCAAGACTGGGGCAAAGGTGTCATGTGTACGGAAAAGAAAAGCAGTAAGAGAATATGACAAAAGTCGAAAGGAAAGCCCAGCCTTACTGCTCCTCTGTACCATTATTTAGTGGAGAACTCGTCACAGACAGAAAATCCAATCTAGAGCTTCATAGACCGCGACGGACCCTCACTATGGGTAAATCGTCAATGTAAGTGTTCATCCCTTGTCTCAGGTGGGCCACAACCATGCAAACCTGCCATTTCTAATTATGCACCTTTAATCTCGCCTCTGCCAAACTCACATTTCTCTCCTCAGACATTCGTTCACCGACTCAACCCACTTTCTCTTCTTCGGTCTCCCAGACGGTCGGTTCCCAACACACTCGCCACTATACATCCGCTTAACCAACCGACTATCATTCATCCTTTCCACATGACCAAACCATCTCAACATACAACTCACTAATACATATTTACCCTCATTTTTCACACCACACAACTCTCTAATACGTTCATTCCTCATTTTATCAATTCTTTCTCACACCTAGCACTCTAAGATTGTCCATCTGAACACATTTGACACTTTTTAGATCTATACTTCTTATTCCCCAGATCATA
The DNA here is from genome assembly GCA_015478945.1 of Trachelipus rathkii. Classification (NCBI taxonomy): domain Eukaryota; kingdom Metazoa; phylum Arthropoda; class Malacostraca; order Isopoda; family Trachelipodidae; genus Trachelipus; species Trachelipus rathkii. The sequence goes on along the minus strand of JABUQX010108797.1, from coordinate 38,315 downwards.
GTCTCACTACTATACAATAACACAGATAACAAATATACCCTCATGTAAGACCCTAGCATACTCAAGACTTAGTCCCTTTACATTCACCAACGATTTAATTGCACCAGCACCTTCCTGCCATTCACAACTTTCCTACTACACTCTGCATCATCCGTTCCTTCTCATCCAACACATACCCTAAATATTTAAACTCAGACACTTGTTCCAGCTGCTCACCATCTAACATAACTTCACACTGAGGACTGTCCTCACTCACAACCATAACCTTACTCTTATCTACGTTTACTTTCAAACCCCTCCTTTTACACACCCTGCCAAATCTCTCTAACAATCCTCTCAAACTCTCTTCAGATTCGCCACACAAACCAAATCATCCGCAATAATTAGTAGGGCACCCTCCACTCATCTCCATTCTCCATCATTCTAACACCATTTCCTGCCAACCCCACCTCGAATTCTTTCATAACCCCATCCATATACAAATTGAATAACCAAGAAAGCTAGCACATCCCTGTGGTAGTTTAGGATATTAGTTTTGTACCAATCACTATTGACACCATTTATTCTTACACACTCTTCACTATCGTCATACATACTTTTGATTCCATTCAGAAGCTTACCACCAACACCATATATCACTAACACCTGCCATAGAGCTTCCCTATTAACCCTATCATACTCCTGTTGCAAATCCATAAAACCTAAATACAATTTATTCTTTTTCTCTCTCATTTTCTCAATCATTTGTTTCAATTTAAAGATTTGATCCACACATCCTCTACCACTCCTAAACGCACCTTTGTTCTTCACCTCAA
>JABUQX010108797.1:0-27500 GCA_015478945.1 Trachelipus rathkii | reverse complement strand
ATAATAATAATAATAATAATAATAATAATAATAATAATAATAATAATAATAATAATAATAACAAAAATAATAACAGAATTAAAAACAAAAACAAGTAAAGATAAATTATAAAAATAAAACGATACATCAATATAATAATAAATAAATGAACAGAAAATGAAAGAACAATAATTTTAGAGAGATCAATCATGCTAAAACAGTCGTGAATTTCATTCCCATTTCATTCAAATAAAATAATGAAATCTGAATACGATGCAAGTGAAAACAAAAACTAATGATTAGGTGCGAATCTAAAATGGAAACACCGATTACGAGCTCAATACAAAATGCATACAATGAATCGACTACAAAAAAAATGATAATAAAAGGCATTTAAATGTGCAGTACCTAAATGTATTGTCGTCTTTCTTCAGATTCCTCGAAAGTGTAAAAACATTTCTCGGTGGAGTTGGCACAGAAACATCAAGACCTAAAACATGAGAGCGATGTCCCACCTGAAATCAAATGCAAATGTGTTATCTTCAACAGCCATAAATTATTTTACAATTTAAAAGTAACTTAATATCATCTTTAAAAATCCTATTTTATATATATATATATATATATATATATATATATATATATATATATATATATATATATATATATTACAGTTATATATATATACATACATATATACATACAGATATATACATATAGTTATTGCTACTGCTGGCTGTTGTACAGTTATGAGTATCATGTTTGCATATCCACTGTATCTTGAAAATATTAATGCCAGTGTAAAACGGAATACACAGGAATAAATATCCAATTCTTAGTGAAAATGTAAAAAAATATATATATATAGTTATATATATATATATATATATATATATATATATATATATATATATATATATAGTACTTATAAGTATATATATATATATATATATATATATATATATATATATATACATATATATATCTCAAAAACTACAATAGCTACAGCGAAAAGGAATACATTTTTGGAATCCTGGTAAATTTTCAAATGTAAAAAAAATAAAAAAAAAAAATAAATTATTGTTAATAATTATAGTAATATGACTAGAGAGCCTATTTAGAGACCTTTATTGGTTACTCTCGTTAAAATAAATAGACTTTCTATTAAATTTTGCTTTTTTCACTAAAGAATACCCAAGGGGGTATACCGGCCCTGATGGTGGAAAGCCGTCTTTCTGGCCTTCCGGAACCATGGGGTAGGACTATCTCTCCGGGAGGGTCCGGAACCCCTGCCTTTGGTATTTGGGTGTCAGTGGGGTTCCCTTCCGCCCCTCCCATAAATGGAAAACGTCCCCCTATGTTCCCGTCGGCTCGAGCCCCTAGTGTGCCGTATAAAGCATTTTCCCATGTGAAATTTTTACCAGGATTCCAAAATGTATTCCCTTCGCTGTAGCTATTGTAGTTTTTGATATAAAGAGAAGAGTTATATATATATATATGCTATATATATATATATATATATATATATATATGTATATATATATATATATATATATATATATATATATATGTTATATATATATATATATATATATTTTTTATATATTTTCCTTAAACTAAATTGTAAATTCAGCATTCCAAATCTCAATGTATTCCTTTTTACTGTAGCATTAATGGTTTTTAAGATACATATGACGGATATACTAAACGTTGCCTATATATATATATATATATATATATATATATATGTATATATATATATATATATATATATATATATATATATATATATATATATTTTTATAAATATATATATATATATATATATATATATATATATTATGAATTATGAACACAGTTGAAAACCATTTTATTTCAGAACGTTTCGATAATACCCATTTGGATTAATCTTAAAATATATATATATATATATATAGACCTAAATAAGATATCAATAAATCATAAGGTAGAATAAACAAAATATTGAAAACGTATATTAAAAGAAGGTGAAAAATAAAAAATAAACAAACAAGAGGAAACATAAGCAAAAAATATCACATTACAAAAAAGTATAAAAGTAGAGCAAAGAGATATCATAAATTGAGAATTGAGGTAGTTCGTTATTAAATCACGAAAACGTTTAAACACACGCACACTCTTAGTATATATATATATATATATATATATATATATATATATATATATATATATATATATATATATATATATTTATATATATATATATATATATATATATATATAAGGTTGGCTCGTAAGTCGTATATATATATATATATATATAATATATATATATATATATATATATATATATATATATATATATATATATATATATATATATATATATATATATATATATATATATATATATATATATATATATTCTTCTTTCTTCTCTTCTTTACCTTCCTCTTTGCCCCAAGATTGGGGGTAAGGTGCCGTACAAGTATCGGAAATTTTCAACATAAAAAAAACTACTCAAGTTTGCGGGTCATCCAGCTCACATGTACCATATATATATATATATATATATATATATATATATATATATATATATATATATATATATATATATATATATATATATATATATATATATATATATATATATATATATATATATATATATATATATATATATATATATATATATATATATATATATATATATGTATAAGGATGAAACATGTAGGGTAACAAGATGTGAATAACATCAAAAGATGAATTAAAAACTCATTAAAATTACAACAAAATTGACAACAATATAAGGGAAATAGTATATAAATGATATATTAAAATACAATACAAGTGAAAGCAGAAGAATTATGAAAAACATAAATGATAGATTAATATTTCGTAATACAAAATTACAAATATTAATAATTAATTTTTAACTATGTTGTTGCTACGGTGGCCTTACTTTTAACAATAATATATATATATATATATATATATATATATATATATATATATATATATATATATATATATATATATATATATATATATATATAGGTATATATATATATATATATATATATATATATATATATATATATATATATATATATATATATATATAAATATATATATATATAGTAATATATATATATATATATATATATATATATATATAGCATATATATATATATATATATATATATATATATATATATATATATATATATATATATATATATATATATATATATATATATATATATATATATATATATATATCGTCATCATCAGTATCATCATTTTCCTCCTTTCCCAAATTGGGGGTGAAGTAAGCAGTATACACAGGAAAAAGAAAAGTAGTAAAAGAACGTGACGTAAGTCGAAAAGAAAGCACCCCCTTACCGTCCCCCCAATACCCTTAGGTGAAAACTCGTTGCAGTCTTAAAAAAATTCACCCTAGGGCTTCACAAGACTGCGAAGGACTCTCACTGTGGTATTTAGTCAATTCAAGGTTCATCCTTTGGGCCAAGCGGCCCACAACCATACACGCTATTCACTCCTGTTATTCACCTTTCTTCTCGCATCTACCAAACTCACATTCAATTCATATAAGCATTCCTTTACAGACTCAATTAACTTTTTCTTCAGTCTCTCAGCCGGTCAATTCCCAGCACACACCACTATACATCCGCTTAACCAACCGACGATAATCCATCTTTTTCATATGACCAAACCATCTCAATGCACTCTCGTTTACTTTTTCATTTACGCCTTTCTTCACACCACACAACTCTCTAATGCGCTCATTGCTCATTTTATCAATTCTTCTCACACCTAACACGCCTTCTAATATTGTCCATCTAAACACATTGTACCTTAGATCTATACCCCTTATTTCATACCATATTTTCACTACTATACATTAACAAAGGTAACAACATACCTTCATACAAAACCCTAGCGCACTCAAGACTTAGTCCTTCTACATTCACCAACGATTTAATTGCACCACCCACTTTCCAACCATTCACAACTTTAAAATTAGTCTCTGCATCATCCGTTCCCTTTTCATCCAACATGTATCTTAAATACTCAAACTCATACTTGTTTCAATATTTCACCATCACAAATGACTTCGCACCGCGGACTCTCCTCACTCACTATCATACCTTACTCGTATCTAATTTACTTTGAAATCCCTCCTTTTACATACCCTGCCACACCCCTCTACCAATACTTTCAAACTCTCTTCAGATTCGCCACAAAAAAAATCATCCTCGTGCAATAAGCAGGAAACCCTCCACTCTCTTCCATTCTCCATCATTCTAACACATTCCCCTACCACCCCTACCTCTAATTCTTTCATAACCCCATCCATATATAAATTAAATAACCAAGGAGACATAACACATCCCTGCCCCATTCGACAGCTAATATTAAGCCAATCAACTTCAACTCAATTTATTCTTACACACGCTTCATTATCGTTATACATACTTTTGATTCCATTCAGAAGCCTACCACCAACACCATATATCACTAACACCTATCACAGAACTTCCCTATTAATCCCGCCATACGTCTGTTGCGAGCCTATAAAACCTACATACAATTTATTCTTCTCTCATTTTCTCAATCATTTGTTTCAAAGTGAAAATTTGATCTACACATCCTCTACCACGTCTAAATGCACCTTGTTCTTCACCAATTAGTCCCTCAGTCACTGGACACACTCTTTCAACCAAAATACCAGCATATATCTTCCCTTCAACACTCAATAAACTATTTGCCCTTTAGTTCCTACAGATCCCCTTATCCTCCTTACCCTTATATAAACGCTTTGCTACACAACCCTATCCATAAACACTTTGCTACACAACTTCATATACAGTCAATCCCCATATCGTCTCCAGATAATCAATACCTGCAGATTTATCATTTTTCAGCCTTCTCACCCTACCCATTACCCCCTCCCTATTAATTACCTTATCCCCAAAACACCTATTTCTTCTTGCACCGTCAAACCCACACACATTCATTATCACCAATTCATTCCTCTTAAATGTTATGAAGATTTTCGAAGTGTTCCCTCAACACTCTCCTCACATCCATTTCCCCAGTCACGAGAGCACCATCCCTATTCATTATTCTACGGAGATTTCCCTTATTCTCATTCTCAACCTTTCACGGTTTCGTCCAGAAGAGCTTCTTATTCCCTTGTGAGTCCCCATTCATCCTCCTTCCAAACTGTTCATTCACCTCATTTTCCTCCTACGTATGCAACTTTTAGTCTTCCTTTTTTCATCCTTACATTTTGCCATACACCTTTCTTTTGAGACCACATCATTGGCTTTCAGCACATTCAGCCACGCATCTTTTTTATTTATAACCTCTTGCATCACCTCTTCATTCTATCATACACTGTTGACATTCTTACTTCCTACTTTAGCACATCCACATATTTTTCTTGCACTACAAATAACTATTTCCTTCATTTGCGCCAAGATTTGTTCCGTTTCATCATGCTCACATTCAAATATTTATTTTCAAGCGCTCTCACATACTTTTTCTAATTACCTTGTTTACTTAACTTTTCTCACCCTTAATTCTTCCCACTTCCTTACTTATTTCTTTCCTCTCCATTTCCTACCAATCTGATTTTCTTCCGCCACCCTAAAGTCACCTGTTATATCATTCCTTTTTCGATCTCCTGTCCAACCATTTAGGTCGCCCAACAAAATCAATCTGAAGCTCCTACTCAAGCCATCCAAAACATCATTCAAACTATCCCAGAAAATCGCACTCTCCTCAACATCACCCCCAGATGGACCATATGTTACAACCATACATACCCTGACCTCATCGAACATAAATATAATGATTGGAATTCTAGTACTCACAAAAAAAAAAAAAAAAAAAAAAAACCATAGCTCTGTGCCACAGGTCACTCATCAGAATCGCAACTCCTTCTCTCCCCCCTTTCATTCCTCTCCAATCCAGCACATACATTTCACACCACACCACTCGTCTTCACGGCTTCCTTTCATCTATGCTACAGTCACAGCAAGCAAATCAAATTTACCCTTTCTAAATCCATCCATCACCTCTCTCCTCCTTTCCTCATTTTTTATTCCACTAATATTCCATGTACCCATATGATTCATACAATTAGCCGAAAGATACTAGGTCGTTTACGGCGATCACGACCTTGAATATATATGGTATATATATATATATATATATATATATCATATATAAATATGTATATGCAGCTATATATATATATATATATATATATATATATATATATATATATATATATATATATATATATATATATATATATATATATATATATATATATAATAATAATATACAGTAGGTAATTTAGCACAAGCGAAAAGAATGGTGCATAATCGGAATTAATGGCGTGATTTTGTGAGGGTGTATGGTTTGGGCTTGGCCTAGGGGATGAACCCTGACAATGAACGACATTTAGAAAAGGGTTGTCGCGGTGTTGTGAAACTCTAGGATGGATTTTTGGCTGCGACGGGCTCGCACTTAAGGATATGAGGGCGAGTGTATGGGGGGGGTATTTCGACTTAGCATGTTCTACTTAACTATTCTGTTTCCGGTGCAGGATTGCGCCTCCCACTCCCAGTCTGTGGGAATCCGTGGGGAGGATGAAGAATATATATATATATATATATATATATATATATATATATATATATATATATATATATATATATATATAGAATATATATATACTGCTATATATATATATATATATCTTCTGCGTGTCGTAAGAGGTGACTAAAATGATAGTGGCAGCTGGGTCTGGGTCCCACTACCACTTATACCATAAGAATGCTTATGCATGCCTCGGATTTCTGATGCATCTTTGTGCGCCCCACCCCAAGTCTCTGGGGAACCAATTGGCAGATGATGATGATGATGATGATGATGATGATGATGATGATGATGATGATGATGATGATGATGTATATATATATATATATATATATATAATATATATATATATATATATATATATATATATATATATACCTGTATATAATAACTCTTTATTTGAAACTTAACATGTACTCATATATATATATATATATATCTTCTTATATATATATATAATATATATATATATATATATATATATATAACAAAGGAGAGCAGTTTTCCATTATACTTACTTCTCGTTCGCTATTAGTTTTGGACGAACTGGTGTCGAAGGAGCGATCTGTATATGATGATAATCCTCCTCGGGAACTTGGAGAAATCGACCTAGTGTAAGATCTTCCTTGTCCGGACCTGAAATCAAAAACAAGCATAAACTTTCTACATCATACCTCTAAAATTATTTTTGCGTAATAATAATAATAATAATAATAATAATAATAATAATAATAATAATAATAATAATAAAAATAATAATAATAATAATAATAATAATAATAATAATAATAATAATAATAATAATAATAATAATAATAATAATAATAATAATAATAATAATAATAATAATAATAATGTAGAAGACATTATAACAATTAAGTTACATAATGCTGAACACTTGGGCTCAGATAACTTTCGTTACAAACACTGAATAAATAAGCCGGTTGTCGATATTAATTATTAAAATAGCTTAAACTATATTATAAAACATGTTTACGGTTTTCCGATATTGACGTAGAGGCAATAAACTAGCAGCAATTGTGATATATTTTAATAATTTCGTTTGGGTTTCATCGAAGGCAAAATAAAGAGTACTAAGATCTCAGGGTCTGGTCCAAGAAATATTGTCAGCTGCAAAAAACATCTTTCTATAAATTCCTAAAGTGCGAGATCAATCTTGAGCTAGACTATGTGAAGAAAGCTATATAAATTCCCTCTTCAGTCTAAGAATAATGTGAAGTCATTTGGACTATGGAAAGAAAAGATTAATCAAAATCTGTTTTAGGGACATGCAACATTAGTTCTTTTGACTGCTTTAATTTATAAAGTCAATTAAATTATAAATTAAATCTCTAATTACTGTATCGTATTTTCAATTTCAACAATCAAAATTATTAATAGCAAATTTATTGTTTTCCAAATTAGATAATCATTTTATCCACAAGTATTATGTAACCAAGTTTTAAACCGATTATACTATCTAACATTATAATTTCAAAACGAAAATACAACAATCCATCGTCTAGTAATGTCATATTCATAACTTAGAGAAATAGTCATACATTATGTTTAACAGCTTGTCTCAATTATTTACATCATTTTAATATCCGTTAATATATATATATATATATATATATCTAATAATAACATATATATATATATATATATATAATATATATAACTGCTAACATTAACCTTTTTTCCTTAATATATATATATATATATATATATATATATATATATACTATATATATATATATATATATATATATATATATATATATATTGGAAAGCCATAATAAGGGTAAAACTTAAAAGGGAAACTACAATATTCAACAACATAAATTGTTGAGATTATATCAGCAACACATTAAATTTTTCCCCTGATTTCCTTGGCAAATATTTGCCGTTTCGTTTGATAGTGCCGATTCTTCTTTCGCTTAAACTCGTTAAAATCGATAGACACATCGACGTCTACACCAACTGTGCACATAACGTGAACGACCCACACGGACACGTACCTATGGGGATGGGAATGGAAAAATTTATTTCTTCCCTCAGAGAGTTTCACGAAATATCCGCGATAACACATTATTATTATTATTATTATTATTATTATTATTATTATTATTATTATTATTATTATTATTATTATTATTATTATTATTATTATTATAAAAATAAAATACAAATATGCATTGTCCTAATTGATTTAAAAAAAAATCAAACGCATATTTAAGTCGGGAAGATTGGCAGAGTTAATGGCTGCATAATAATAAGGCATATTTGTTTGAACTTGCAGATATAATTTTTAATAAAAATATATTGAGACGGATTAAGAAACTTAAACTTTTTTCGCTCTTAGAAAATTGTACGTGCTTAAAAAGCGTAAAAGTAAGATTGGAGATAAAACTAATATTAAAAATTATAAATAACTGAGAAACTATTTAATACAGTTTTAAAAAGTCTAAATGTGAATAAATAATACTTCTCCAATGAAGTAAAAGGTATCAATGAATAAAGTACTCGCACAGTTTAAATATTACCAGTAGGTCAGATAGATAGGAATATTGTCGGGCAATTTTCTGATATGCCCTTTTAGAATTGAAAATAAATTCATGTACTATTTATGACGTTTTCGACCATCAAGTAATCCAGCAATATTTTAAAAACAAATATTAGCTATTTTCCTTAAAAAAAAATTTACCACAATAAATACTAAATATATATATGACATTAGAAATAAATTTTGCTAAATACAAAGCAATTTAAATGTTTTTATTTTTTGGCGGGAAATTTTGACGGGAAAGGTACACTACACACACACACAAGGTGGTCCGAAAATAATAACATTGGATTGAAGTACCAATAATATCTCTATGGTACTCGTACCTAAACGATGTTTGATATCGGCCAAACTGTGACAAGATCATAAGCAAATTATTTCAATAATTATGGTATCAAACTATGGCAATGAATATACAAAATTATCACGCTAAATAACGCCTACCATCAACGATTTCACAAAGAATCACTAAATTAATATTATTTAAACCAAGCCTTAAAACAGTGTCAATCAGCATTTCAAATAAGAAAAAAAAAATTATATTAATGGAAAGGAAAATTCAGAAATATTATTTTTGGATTAAGGAGTCATAACTTGCCAATAAACTATAGATAAATTTTCAACCAAAAAATTCAGAAAAAACAATTTCAATAATAAGAACGAATTTGTAAGGAACAGTACAAGTAACACTCTAAATAAATACATATACACACGCATACCCAAATGAAGAAAAATTGCTTTAACATTTATAAGTATTTTAGATGTAATTTGTAGCGCTGATTTCAAAAATGACCTCCGTTTTCATCCATCACGTACAGCTTTTTGTAAAAAAATCATATATATATATAATATATATATATATATAATAATAATAATATAATACCAGAAGCTGGGCGATATGCGCATACCCTATTGAAGTTGCGTAATCCTATGCGCATTATATGGCGCACTCAATCTCAAATCTCAGTAGGCGTCAAGTGACGCATAGGATACGCAATCTCATAATTTTTTACATAAGTAAGGCGAGATATGACTAAGCTAAAGGCGCACTAAGCCAATTCTCTGCTAGCCTATAAGCTCCGCAGCCTTAATATATGATAAACAGGATTACAAGCTATATTAATATTTTTGTTATTTACCTCACTTATTAAAAGGTATACGCATTCAGAAAAGTAAAGGCGTAGTGACACACTTGTTAATTCAATTCTATATTACCTCAGTTATTAGTTAAAACGTTTATATTAAATATATTATATAAATATATATAATATATAATATATTTTTTATTAAATATATATATATATATATATTTATAAATATTAATTAATAATATATATAATACTTATAATATAATATTATATATATTATATTTTATTTAATTAAATATAATATAAATATATATATATTAATATATATATATTTATATACTATACTAATACAATATTAATATATATATTATATATATTATATAATATATTATATAGTATAATATTATATCATTAATTATAAGTATATATTTTTAATATAATATAATCTTAATAGATCCTCTTCTATATATATTATATATATACATATTTATATGAAAAAAATACTATTTACTTATCTATTTAATTATTATATATATATACCCTTATTGAATAATTATTAGTAGGTAATTATTATATTTATATATTTAATATATATATTATATATGATATTTTATATATTAATTAGCTATTTTTAATTATATTATTATAATATATTATATAGTATTATTATATTAATATTGTAGTGATATAAATATATATATATAAATTATAATATAATATATTATATATTATTTCTTTATTATATCTATATTATTATCATATATATATTATATATATATAGTTGTGTAGAGAAATTCTATTAATAGTTTGATATATATATATATAATATATAATAATATATAACTTATATTTATATTATCAATTTCTTATTTAATATATATATATACTTAATTATTATCACTATATTATTTATAATACTTTATTAATATTACTATAATTTATACTATATTATATATTATAGTATATTATCGTTAGGTTTACTTAGATAATAATATAATAATATATATAATTTATATATATATATAATTTAATAAATAATATTAACTTATTTTTATTATTTATTTATATAAATTAACTATTATATTTTAATATTATATTAATAATATAATAGTATACATGTAACTATCTAAGTGTATTATATTAATTATATATAATTATAGATATAATATATTATATAATAATGATTATATATATTATTATATTATATTATATATTTATATATATATTATATATAGTATAATTAAGTATTATATATAATAATTAATATTATATTATCCTATATATTATATTATTTATATATTTATATATATATATATATATTATACTATATATATATTATATTATATATATTATATAGTTAATTAATATATAATATATTAATATTTATTAATATTGAATACTAAGTATATATACATATATATATATACATATATTTCATATTAAGCTTTTTTATATAGACTCTTTTATATATATATATATAATAGTATGTGATAATATTAATATATAGATATAACATTACTATTCCTATAAATTAAAATAGATTATACTATATATATATATTTATATTAATATTAATTATATATATATATATGGTATATAAATAATTATAATTATATAGTTATAATTATAAATATACTATATTATATATATAATGAATTATTATTATAGTACCTAATATTATTATTATTTTTTAAGTAATCAAATTTAAGATTCCATTGTCAATAGTTAAAGTAATCTGAAAGAATGATTAATCTATACTATCATACTATTGTTATAATTATAAATAATTTATGCATATGAGGAACAATATATAGGTGTATTTAGTGAAAACTTGTAATATGCTATAATTAAAATTATTATAGGATTGAAATTCTATGTGTAGTGTTAGGTTATATGATCTTATACTTAGTATATATTGTGGGAGAAAAGTGATAATACAAGCCATATGTACTCAATTTATTGTCTAAAGTGCGTAACATAAAATTTATTTAAATGATAATAGGACACGATGATATTAAATATATAGATCGTACAAATAGAATCTACAGATAAGTGATGGACGACTTCTCAATATAACTAAGAATACGCATAGTTCCTAGTAGTTATACAATCATGGTACACAAAAGCAAGTAGGTCGCAGTTTCGCCTCTAAGTGAGTCTCACTGTTAAGCATAAGTTAGTTAACTTTATAAATAAATTTAAATAGCTATAGATAGTAGCTATATACTAGTATAATAATTTTATAATTAATTTGTCTTATTTTTAGATTATTCCTAAATTTGAGAACAATACTTAAAAGTGTTATCTAATTTGATTCGTGAGATAACGCTTGAGCATTCGTCTGATCCTATGAATACTACTCATATCTTGTGCTAGGTGGTGTGTGGTGTGGTGTGTCCTAGCTTAAATTGGCTAACCTTCTGGCAGATAGACAACAATGCATCAAGTTAGAGATTTGGAATTTGCGATCACCTCTAGATAGTCATAGGTAGCACTCTCATATCACAAACCACAGGTCTTGAATAGGTGAAAGGAATTCAAAGAGCAATACTTCTCAGCTCCTTTTCCTTGGGCCTGGGCTCAGGATTGCATTAATAGTCACTTAGTTTTCTCGGGAGAGTTGATACTAAACTTTGAGTTTGGTATTACGATGGGCAATTAAAACTTCCATGTTGATACCTCTCTGTAACTGTATTAAACTAGTAATATAACAATGGTATTGAATATTTAACTCGGAAATTTCACGTTCGAGAATGAGTAACTATATTTGCAGTAAGTCAGGAAGTCCATACATACCCGTAGAGTATATCTTCACTCTCAATCTTTGATGTAATAATAATAAAGTGCACGTTCTTTATTTGCTTAAGAACTCTCTATATATTATAATATATATTATAATATATGTGTTATATTATATTAATAATAAATAATAAGATAATTCAATAGTAATTATAAAATTATAATACGTTGTCTCCCAGGATATTGGATAATTTAGGTTACGATAGGCATAGTTTTTAACTCGTATAAATAGTAATACTATAGTTGTTCTTATTATATAGTATCTCTAAAGGTATATTTACATCTTTGCTGGTGATATTAATATATATAATATTAACAGTTTAAAATTAGTGATTTAAATTATAGGTGATCAAGTGTATATTTAAATTATTACAGTTTCGTAATTTTAATAAGTGATACGTTAGTGTGTGCAAATATCAATTTTATATATTCTCATGTTACTTTGTGTACCTTTAATAATTAATAAAGACTCAAGGAGGAATTATTAACTCAAGTTGTTATAATGATAAGTTGATACTCAGTTTAAATTTAAATACCATTTATTATTATAGTGATTTATAACTTAATATCAATATTTAGGTGCCACTTAAGTTTAATTTAATGTTTTAGTTTCTTTATATATTCTCAAACACTTCATGTATGTAAACATTGCTTTAAGACAATTAGTTTTAACTACGTGTCCTCAATCATGATATATAGTTATTTATAAAACATATACTCATACGTTGATAAGGATAAAGGGTTAATTAATAACCGAATTTATATGACATATAGTTTATTATAAATCATATTTATTTATTAAATGAATATATTTTAGTTATATATGTAATTAGGGTTATTATATATTATATTGTGTGATACTTATTCATAAATAGCGTTAGGTTGATAGTATTATTTTTAACTCTAATATCGGTTTTAGTAATATATAATTAATATCAATATAAATAAATATATTTTAATAACTAATAATAAGTATGTAGAAAAATATATATTATTTACTTTAGTTGATACTTACATTTTAGAAATATATATCTATGAATTAGAAAATTAAAAATTTACGATATTAGTTGTAATTTTTTTAATTTTGCGATCTTGTTGGGATATTGATGTAGTATGAATCTTATATTTATAGTAGTTAATTTAGTAGTTTGTGAAGTGCTTAATTTGTACTCAAACAGTATGTTTAGATCAAAAAGCTCAGAGTAATTTACCCCCTAACTTTAAAATACACAAATTAGGTGATATATTTATGTATCTAACTAGTCAATTATTTATTACGATAAAACTAAATGTACTAGAACCCAATAGAAAAAAACATAGAGTATATAGTACCAAATAACCCAATTATATTACTCTATAAAACTCATATTGTGAAATATATAAAAATATTTATAATTATTAAAAATTAGTTCTATAATTAGTTATTGTGATAGTGTCTCTCTCATTGAGTCTTTTTGTCTTCATCTCTTCGTCTCCATTCTGCTCTAATTTTAACTCAGAAAATACGTACATTTAAGTATACTATTCGTTACGATAATATAATATATATTATTATTATTATATATGGATTTAGATATTTATTTAATTATTTATTATAGTTTAACTTTAATAGTATATATATATAAATTATATAATGATTAATAGTAATATATATATATATATATTAATTTATTATATATATATATATATAATATTAAATTGAAATTATTATTTATAACAATATTATTAATATAATCTCAATATTGAGAGATATATTATGTATTAGGAATTATATTTGACATTCATATAAAAGTTCTGTTATATATATAATATTATTAAAAGAATACACTTATGTTAATATATATGTATATCTTATTTACAACATATCTCTAAAAAGATTAATTATATGAAAAAATGATCAATTCCTGAAATATATTTTATTATTGCTGTGAAAATAAAGTACAATTGTAACATGAAGTAAAGTATATTTATTAATTAAAGTAACTACAATAGGTATATTACGCAGATCTATATCCTAATAATAATATATATATATATTGATACTATATACTATATATATATATTATTATATATAATATAATATATATTATTTAATATACTATTAATATATATATATTAATATATAATTGACAGGTATATCATAAGAAATATCAAAGCAAACTTCTACTTTCTTAGACTAGAAGAGATCTAGAAGCTTTTTTGATTTCAGGGAGCACAAGGACCCATCATAAATCGAGTTCCTTACGTGGAAATATTATAATATACACACTCTCCATGACAAAAACTATACTCAGCAGACGGTAGAATCATATACTACTGGGGTAATGGACCTGAGATCAAAATAGACATAGGAAGAGAAAGGAAATAGTAATATTCTAGTTTACTCGGATCATAAAATAGGAAAGTAAGTTTATTGGAAAATATTAAGAAAAAGATTAATATTAAGTAAATACTATACTCGAAAAAAAATTAATAAAGTGGTTTTATTTCTTCTCTATATATTAATAAGAGCATGACTTTATATATTATCGCTACTCTCAAAGTTATATACTTTGCAAAGTAAATTACTTTTTAGCTAGAATCATTATTCACTACCTAGCCTATTCCGAAATAAGATCGTAAGTCTCGCACAAAGGCCCTATAAGGCGCTGTAATGTGAATCCAATAAATATCAAGAAGCGCATAGGCCGCTATAGGCGCACTGGCTTTGCTCAGGATAATTTAGGCTCGCAGCTCTCTCTCTACAAAGATCTATTAGGCTGCAGCTCCTTATTACCGCCTACTTGATACTCATAGATATCAATATAATTGTAGAACAATTTAATAAGTGTTGACTCCGTTAAAAATTAGGTCTCATAATAGGTTTAATTTACTTATTAGGTTAAGTTTGGTTCTTGGTTTAGGTTAAGTCTAGGTGCTGATAGCTACGTATAGGTTATATAGTGATATAGATTATTAATGAACTTTTCAGGTTATAATCCTATTAAATAATTAATATGATTAATTTTAATCGCTTCCTTAAATTCATCAAAATACAGTTAGTGGCACCTCTCTGTGAAGATATTTTCTCAGTATCCTGTGAATGTTCAAACCACTTTAATACACAGCCTCAAATATACTTACTATATATATATATATATTAAAATATATCATATATATATAATTATTATATATACTTATATATTAACATAACTTAACATATCTACTGCATAATCTATCATAAATATATATATAATAATATAATTATTATTATATATATATTATATCTATACTAATATAATATATAAGCTAATATTATATATATATAACTTACATAATGTTTATTATAACATAATTAACACACTCTATCACATATATATATAAATTTTTACATATAAACTATTTTAATAATAATAAGTATATATATTGAATTACTGGGGTAGTTTATTATTCTTATTATTCTACTATATATTACTTTATAATTTATTTCCTATTTTATAGTATTATTAATTTTCTATACTCCTATTTTATATCTTAATTTTTTATTTTTTTAGTTAGAGAATATATTTATTTATAATGTTTTATATATTGGCATAATGATTAATTTAATGATCTGTATTTAAAATAATTTGTAATTAATTTTTATGTTGCCTTCAGGAAATCATGTAAGAAATAACTTCTTCATGTGAAGGTCTATCTTCAAGTAATGTAGATTATTTGCTTTATGTACTTTCATCATAGAATAAGACTCTTCTCTGCAAAGACAGACAAGTGTTTGTAATTTTTTAAAATTCCATCCTTAAATAAGTTAAATAGCTCATATAGAGCTCTAAATGCAAGGTTAATATAAGATATAATGACATTTACACCCACTATAGTACACTCAACCCAAGCTAAGAGATGTTTAACATGTGCCTCCAAACATTTTTCGCTTTTACTGCAATGAAGCTTGCCTTTACAGCTCTGTATCCGACTCGTATTCACATTTAAGTCTTCTGCACCGCATGTAGGTAAAAAGGATGTTCATGATTCCGTCATTCACTTTATTATAATGGCTTATCGCAGGTACCTGATATAAGAATATTGCTTTCTCTACTAACTCATATTACCTCTCCTCCCCCCCCCTCCCCCCCCATCGCGTTTCTCATTGAGATGTACTATGTCGGTGATCTTTATCCTCGTGAAGTTTATCATACACAGAGGTTCATAAAAATTTGTGTACATAAGCTATAGTTTTCAAGGAATAACTTGCTTTATGCTTATTCGTTATACTCACTAAAAAAAGTTTTATTGATTATCTATATACCGTTAAAGATATGTAAATTGTTGTGAAAGATTATATTTTGGTGGTGTTGTTCATCTCAACCATAACGTGTTCTATCATTTCATAAAACTCTATTCAGAATTCAATTAGTTAATATATATATATATATAATATAGTATATCATAAAAATGATCTTATAATAGAATTTCTTATGGGCGTGCACAGTAGACTCTCAAAATTTCTTCAGAATAAAGAATCTGACATTTATTATCTATAATCAATGGGATAATTTAATAAAAGTAAATAAATATTAGAATAATATTATAAATTTGCCTCATACTTTCTTATATTATATATATACACCTATATAATTACCATCAAGATGATTAGATTAGATACATAATTATCACTTATGTGTTGTTGTACGTATAAAGTGGGGTCAGAAGAAGGCTTTACTCATTAATTTTCATTCTACTCTCCTCGCCCGCATGTGATATAGACCTTACATGTTTCAAACGCTAAGTTTGAACATTCATAATTCACGACCAGAATTAAGTTGGCCGTCCTAATAAATACCCTCTAACTTATTTATTTAAAATCGATATTCACAAGATAAGTAATTTAATGTGAACTAATTTGCTTTCTTCAACTCTGATTTTTACATATAATAAAAGAATTTCAGAAATATATGAAAAATATAATAATGATAATATTATTATAAATATATAACTCAAATATATATTGTGAAATCTATATATCTATTATATAATATATATAAACTTTTTTGACAAATCACTAATATTTAAAAATATAAATAGGAGTTAATTGGCATTGATCAGAACAAAAACTTGTTATGTTAGAAAAGATTATTTCATAATAAAATAAAATTAATAGTTGGTTTATAATACTATCAAATAGGTATATAGTAACGTAGGATTTTAACGTTTTTTTCGTTATACTTTAGTAATAAGTTAAATATCTTAGCAATTCCATGTTTTTGATTAAGGCAATATGGTATATCAATACTATAATATTTTATATCCGTTAGAGCTCTCATATAAACTTAGTTGTGCTCTTGTGTTTATTTCTAATACCCTATCCCACTCCTAAAAAAATGAAAATATGAATTTTGGAATTTAGGTCCACTTCTCATACAAAGAAATCCACGTTTACTGTGTTATCACAGTTTATAAAGATAAACTTCTTGTCCACTGACATTTTCCTTTAGAAGATCTCTTTCATAGATATTATTATATGTAGGTTAGCTTTTCACTAGTTATCGTAGTTACTGTAATAACATTTAACGTATCTAACTTGATGGCATAACATATATTAATAGGGCGGAGAATGATATCAAAGATTTATATCTAATCAAGGTTATGTATTAGTTGTCTAGGTTTAGGTACGTAGGTATTATAGGTTATATATAGTGTTATGAGTTAGGTTAGGTTTATTTAGGTCTATGGCATTGACGATTCGTTTGTTTACATATAGGTTTAGGCGATTATTTGTTACCTCTTTCGACTATACTTGCGTTTTGACTCACGTTTTTATATTTGATAAATTACAGTATGACTTCTGGGGGCGTCCCCATTGGGCAAGACATGGTGTTCACGGGTGACTTCCACTCGTTATCTCGTACAAGTTAATGCATAATTGTTGTACTTAGTATTATTTACATGAGTATCTCAATACTCATTTGCTCATATAGTGTAACGCATATAAATATAATATACTTCCCTCTAACCAAACCAAATCACCACGTATTCTTACCAACATTAATTACCTATACTTATCTATTATTATCTCGGTATACATGTGACAATATATAAATATTATTCTAAAAGTTTTAGGTAATATGAGAGAGAGGTTAGAAATCATCTCTAAGATACAATAACTCAAATAGAATCTCAAATAACAAAATAAGCGTATTTAAGAATTGTTTTATTACATGATACATTTTATTTTTTAAAAAATATATGTTTTATACCTACTATCAGTTTCTCTCTCTCCTTAAATTATTTCTAAATATTAAATATCATATTTAAATTTTGAATCAGATATTCTTAATTATTTAGAGCCCAATAGAGTTAATTTTTAATATTCACTATTTAATAATATTTATCCTGTGTTAGTGAATTGCAAATTTCATATAATTTTAATTTGTTATTATTAATCTAATATTTTATATAATATATTATAATATTAATTTATATTATATATGGGATCTATTATATATTATTATATATTATTAATTTAATATATATATTATAGTATGATATATTAATTTTATATTAATATATTATTTATTACTAATTAAAATATTATAATATTTATATTTTTTAATATTTATAATATATAATAGTTCTATATAAACTATACTAAGTATTAGGATGATATACCAATATTCATAATTAATAGTATATATATCTAATTTTATAATATATTATCATTATATAATATATATATATATATATATATATATATATCATTAATTATTATATTAAATGAATTATATATATATATTTATTATCTTGCAATATATATTAATAAACAATAATGATAATAAATTATATTAATTAGTATAATTAATTATATATTAATATATATATATTATATAGTATTATAACTATTTAACTTGTATATATTAATATTATATATTACTAAATATATGGTTAATTAAGAGTGAAATAACTATAGCAAGTAAGCATATATTCTCTTAATATAAGATTATTATATATTTTATTTTTTATTTTTTAAGTATTTATAATAAAACTATATATATATTTAAGTAGATATATGGGTTAATTTAATATTAAAATATGTTAAAATACTATATATATTACATACATACTATAATTTGCGATTAATTAATATATATATGATGACTATGCAAGGACAGTTAGTTGGAATATTTAATATATTAGTAAATTATTGTACATATATATGAAATATTTGATATGATCTGTAAAGAAATAAAATTTTAGTCGCCATAGAGATATTTATAAATATCGTAAATATTTTTGTCAGTGAACTTGTATATTTAAGTTAAGGAAGATACTTGGGTGAGTTACCTTTCTCTCCTCTATACCATTTCGCACACACACAAAATACCTATATAGCACATCTACACACACACACACCACACTCAGCTGACGGACACTACAGCACACTTATTACACAGCACAGCGCACCTTCTACCCCACATACATTAACACATAAGAGTTATGACGTATCTGTCATCTCAGCATCCTACCTATCATTAATACTTTACATCATACTACTGTCCAGATGTATTATATATTGGGACTAACTTGATGTCTAATCCTATAATCTCCTATTATATTGGCCTACATTTCTCCTTATAGTATTAGCAATGATTTAATACACTAACTTCTATATCCTTTTCTCATAAAAGATATCTATATAAGATAAATCATACAGATTCGCGTGAGAGCTTGTTAAGATTTTTCCTATTATTCCTTTGACATCCGACTCTTACTCGTACGTCCTTCTCTCCATCACTTATAAAAAGATTGATGGTGGATATAACCGCGAGGCGCCCGTAACTGTTTATATACAATTTTCCAATAGTATCGCTGAGGTTGGGATATTGTATCATTATTTATACTAAACTTAATTGCTTATTGGGTACACTGGGTATAATAACATCTGAACACTAACAACCCAAATCCTTTTAGTATTCTCTAATATTATATTAATGTTTTCTTCTCCAGCTCCATGCTCAGCCGACTATCGAGGCTCGATTCCATCAGTTCTATTTTATACTGCTTCGTTGTTAACGCTCACCTAATACACTTTAACTCAAAAATGTATGATATAACTCGATATACAATTCGATACTTACACACTCACATATATATTATAAACTCATTAAATCTTTTATCATTTTTTCTCTCACTATTTATTAATATTATCTGAATCTCAAATGTACATATTATAAATATACATTCAGTGAATGATTTTTGGCTAAAGTCAATGTTGGTAACATGCGATGAGTCATACTTAATTTAGTGCGGTACATATGAATTAAATCTATACTCGGTAGTCTTAACCTTTCGAAGAATTTTAATTACTCTATATTATATATATATTATTTATATATATTATATATATATAACTATGAATATTTATATATATATAATATAACTATTATACTTAATAAGTATAATTAATTATATATACTCATATATACTATATATATTATATAGTACTCTAAATTAATATATAATCATATAAGTATATATATATATTATTATTATTTTATATATATAATTTATAATAATAATTATTATATACTAATACAATAACGTATATATATATATATATCTCATATATACAAAAAGGTGAATGTTAACTGATCATCATAATTTATAATAAATATATATACATATGATTAATATAAATCTCATTATATATAATATCATAAATATTTATTAAAATAATATAATGATATATATTCATAATAATTAATAATATTAACTATTATTATATATATATATAAGCACATATATATTATATATAATAATATATATATATATATCTCATTAATATAATATATATATTACTCATATAAGGTAGTAACTATAATATATCATAATACTCGAATTATCAAGTTATTCCATATCATAAATGGATATATAATGATTATATATATTGTATATGGATATTATATATATTAATATGTATAAGTTAATAATATATGTATATAGCTTAGGATATATATAGTATATGTTAAATATTTTATTATATTTTATATTATTATGTATTTATTTTTTATTATTTATTTATTATATTATATATTATTTTTATATCATATTATTTTATATTTATATTTTTATATAATTATATATATATATAATAATATATTTACATAAATTAATTAGTATGATGTTTTTTTAGTTATTATTTTATTAACTATTTCTTTCCCCTTTTTAAATTTATCTGTTATTTGTGATAATATAAAATATATTAATAACAAGTATAACTTTTAATATTTCATAATTATATAGTATATTACTATATTGTATTTAAAATGAGTTTAAATTATTAAATACTTACACTTTAAGTGAGATTATACCCTCGTGTAAATAAGGGTAGATAGTAATAATATTTATTTCATATAATATTATACTTTATTTAGTATAGTATTACTATTATCTATTTTTTAATGTAAGTAATTTCATGTACGTATATATCATTATTATTTATTAGGTCACTTATTAGGTACGATATATTAATATATATATAGTCATCTAGTAGCCTCATAATATCATTATTAGATGCGGAATAATATATAACATTATAATTTATTATAATATATATATTTATTATTTAAATATATATATTTTATAAATGTAATTTAATTTAAAGGTATATAGTTTTTATATGGACAAAGCTTACTTAAACTGCCTTACACGGAACGGTATTAGCATTGGGATCATAAAAAACTAAATTCTTTCAACAGATTAGCTCATACTAATGAATACAGATAAATTAGACGGTGTCTTTATAATATGGTTTCGAAAAATTGAATTTGTATTAGAGTTATTCTCATTTTTTTTTTTTTATTATTTACTGCTATCTAGTATCTCTCCTCTCTGCTTTTCATTATATCATATCCAATACTATATCATATATTTGTAAAGTAATTACCACCCAGGCAACTGACATAGTGGGGACTCGAGCGAAACGGTAGGAATCCATTCAGCAAACGGCATAACCATACGGAGAGACGTTTCTATACACATTATTCACCCCCTTAGCAGGGGAATAGCTAGGATCGACAGCGAAGGAACCTCCCGCGACACACCACATACAATAACCACAAGAGCCGTAGATGGGTCTCCCTGGAAGGATCCGATTTCCTCCACGGAGGACGAGGGATCAAATTAAGTCCCATCACCCCGTTAACTGATTCCCTACGCGAGAGGCCCGCAGAGGACCACGACTCCTCGGCCATCGGTACATACTTATACTAATATATCAACATTACAATCTATAATAACAACCTAATGTCGGTTGTATATACCCTTCTGGAGGCTACTCTCTCATTTAATTTTAATAATAAAATACAATAATAATACTATTGAAAACAGTACGTGGAGTTTCTTATTTGTTGATATAGCTAGCTGTTACGCTCTTAACGTATAAATACGTCCCCTAAACCCGAGCCTCCCACTTATTCTACACCTCTCATATCTTGCTCTTCTACTATTTTACTCTCTTATTATTATTCCAAATAAATAGGCTTACTTAGAACATATTTTTATTCTTTTTTTCATTATCTTTACATCCTTTATCTCAGAAATTAATTCACCCATAATGATTCCTCAAAAATAAAGTCTTACCTAGATAGGTATATGAATTGTTTGAGTTTCATATAGATGAATATATACTTATGCCCTAAGTTCGATCATATTTTTTATTTTTTTTATACTTATCAATTTCTAATTTTGTTTGCTGAATAGACTGATCATTAGAGTAGTCAATACCTGTGTGTAAAAAATTTTATTGATCCGTAGGGCTCCTCGTTCCTGTATGTGGCTGTTAAGCAGACCAACATCTACATAGAAACCTGCCGTTATTCATTCTAATTAAATTTACCCAGTCTATATAGTGAATTTAATATTGAGTAGTTGTATTATTTCTCATCAGCGGTAATCTCATAATGATTTGTCAGTTTCCTCTTTACACAAATTTTGCACACCTGCAAAACTGTAAGGGCAGTCTCCTATCTTGTCTGACACCACGCCCACCACGCACTCACGCACACCACGCACACACACACCACACGTAAAAATTATATAATTACATAACTAGTATACATATATATAATATTATTATTATATTTCTATTTTATTATTCTATTCTATACTATATTTAATATTCTATTACTATCTTCACACATATATACTAATTACCTATATATAATATTATATAAATATACCATTAACTAATTTTTTTATTTATACTTTTACTGTTATAATTACACACGAGGCATAATCTCTGTTAGAATACTTATGTACCTGTGATCATAGTGAGCGATTATTAGTTAACCCACCTCACCAACGGCTAGCGTAAAAAAACCCGAACTACTCCTATAGTTTCCTAGATTACTCGAACCAAAACTCAGGTAATTCAATTTTCTTTATTTTAAATACATGAAATATTAATTTAGTGTGTGTTATTGTATAGCGTTAGGTTTTAGCTAATGTCTTAAGTGTTTACGGTATAGGTCTTAGTTACGGTATTACGTTTCAATACTACTACCACTCTATATATAGGTACCTCGGTATACGTCCGCTTTGCAATATGATAATAATTACATTCATATTATAATTAGTTATATTCCTATATTATATTTTATTCCATTATACTTTTACTAACATATATATACAAATAAATATTAATATACTATTATAAATAATAGCTGTTAATAATAGTCAATTTATTATTATTATCTATTTATATATATTATTATTACTATATTTATTTACTAATTTATACACTAATACCCATATAATACTACTATTTATAAATGCAGATGCACTTCTCATCATGCAACCTTAATCATATATTATATATTATATATACTTTAATCTTATAATCATTCATCTTCTTCTTATACTTACTCTATTCATCTTCATTATCATATTATTCCTTACTTATTATATCTCTTACACATTATATATCATATTATATATATTATTATTATATATTTTACTATTTTACTTCCTCTATTTCTATCATCTATCTTTTTCTACAATTTATATTAGTTATTATTAATATAGGCGCTACATATTATTACCTTAATATATAGTTAGTTTATATATATATATACATACTATATATAATATATATAATATATAGGATGATAGTGGTATATAAGCTATTATTAAATTATAATATATATAAATTTTTATATATTAATTTTAATTATAATAATTTGATATAATATTTATATAATATATATAATATATATAATATCATATATAATAATAAGTTATAGATTGTCATATTATATTATTATATTATAATTATTATATTCAATTTGTTATTATATTAATATCAGTGTAAGGTACTATATATCAATGAGGTAGTCGGTACGGTCTGATCTAGTAGTGCCATTCTATCTATATCAATCCTAATAAATGCAATATATTTAATACGTTAGTAAATTAAATTTTACATATATTAAAATGGTCTTCTAGATGTGAGAAACAGTTTTTTAACGTAATTATACAGGGATTTAAACAGTTTCGTAAGAATATCTAAGTGTATAGAGACCATTATTATTATCGTTAAAAATATTATTATTATTTTTATTAACATTACATTGTATTATCATACTTAACTCCAATTTTTACTAATGTTGTGTGTATATGTATGTGAATGTAGTTGGTTTTTCTCCATATAAGAGGTATAATCAGAGCTTTGTGATTCATCCAATATCTGATGCTCTTTGGTCAGAGACGAGATATAAGCAAATTAATGTGTTGATGGGGTTAATAATGGATGTTGTGTATTATGGTAGTTGTATATATGAAATCAGAACTTTTTCTTAAGAATAAAGATGCATCAAGAAAATCCATCTTTAACAAGGTCCTTAGATTTGATTTATATTATTAGAATTTATTGTCAACCATAAGATGAAGAGGTTGATTAATGTGGTGTAGACTAAATTTGTGTTTGAAGTAATGGATGGTCGTGAGTATGGTAGTGTTTAGCGTTTTGTTATAAATATATTATATATACTTTATATAATTAATTTATATATATTATTACAATATATATATACTTATTTTTTGATATTATATATTTTAATAATACATAATTAATATATCTATTTATATTTCTTATGTTATGTTTATTGGGTGATGCTCCATAATGTAAAATAATTGTCAGCATAAATTGTGTAGTTCCATGTTTGTGATTTTAGTTTATGGCGTGTAGTAAAGTTATTAAGTTTACTTTGCATATTGTATTATAAGTTTTTTTTGTTGGAATAGAGTAATCTGTAGTATATTTTTTAAGGGAGGTTTACTTGTTATGTGATATTATTATATCGCTGTGAATAGTACTGTTTGAGATACATGTATGGTATGAGTTATAGGGTTGCTTGCTATTATAGTATATTTATATAATAAAATATTATAGTCAGCGTGATGTTTTAAGTTATCTTACTAGTTAGTGCCTCTTTTAGTAGGAAGCGGGATTAATAAGTTTAGTGTATACTTATTATTTTATATATATATTATATTAATATCTATTATAATTTATATTATTATTATATATATATATTATATAATATTAAGGATTTATACTTATATTAAATAATATATTAATTATATATATAATATATATATATTATAACATAGGTAAATAAATTATTACATTATACAACAAGATAACAATAATTTATCAATTTATAGATTATTATTTTATGGATAAATGTTAGGGATATTATATATATAATATATTAAATATTTAATATATATGATATATTAATAATATTAATATATATCATAATAATTTCTAGTATTATATACACTATTATATATAATATATTATATGATTATATATATAATATTATATTAATAATATATATATATATAGTTTAATAATTCTTAATATATTAAATGATTTTATTATTATTATATATATGATATGCTCTATTTTGATTGCTTATCTGATAATTATTCTCGTATTTTGATTGGTTATCAATAATAAAATTAGGAACGGCTTTATGTAGAGAGGTATTATGTAGAGAGTGGGAGATTATGGTGTATAATAGATTAAGTCCTGTTGAAGAATTAATCTGTATATTATGGTCTAATCTCGTAGTATTTCTTTATATATTGTTATATTGTATATATAATATATATATATTTTATATTTATAATATCTCATTAAATAATTTATTAAATATAAATTAAAGAATATTTTTATACTAATTTTAAAGAACTTATATATTAAGTCATGTTAGATTTCTAATTTTTAAGTATATATAGTACATATAGTATATGTGTGAATTGTATTTAGTGTAATAAAGGAAACAGTCAGTTAATAAGTTTTTTATTTTACGTGGCTTGAAAGATGAGGACAGAATTTTAGCCTAGTAAGAATT
>JABUQX010108795.1:7500-15000 GCA_015478945.1 Trachelipus rathkii | reverse complement strand
TAGCTCAATTACCCAGTCCTATCTTAGTACCAGACTCAAAACTACGTATCAAGCTCATTACGATCACACTGACATATACCTATCATCTTGATATATATATATATTAGTATAATTATATATATATATTATATAGACCCAATTCTAGCCCCACGAATAAAGATACATAGACCTTCACCTACTACTAATAACCACACAGTGCATCCGCACCTAATTAATATCAATCGCTAAATTCGCCTATATCACATCAATCACAGCGATAGACCTACATACTAGCCTCTCAAAACTACCATTAACACATACACTATTACAATCTAATAACTTACACAATCAAAAACTAATAAACATCACACGCGATCACCAGGTAACCAAATACAACTCACTACACTACATCACACTACTCCTTATATACATTTCCCTCACATACCCATATAACAGACCATACATACGATCCTATCTATCATACTAGTATTAACTACTAACTCGTACTAACTAGCATACTTATATCGTCGCTAGACACTCGGTGTGTAGCTGTGTCCCTTCATATCACTTCACTGCTCACCCTTCACCCCTCACAAAGATGTATACAGATCAAATGTAGACGTATCTAATGGCTCTACAGAATGTGCCTACACCACACCACAGCCGACAAACGGCGCTCGCTGCTCTCAGTGGTTATCAATCTCACACGATCTGGTAAGCCTAATTCCTCCAATTTTCCACTTAAAGTCAACTGTCACTCTACTTCATACGTCCTCTGTTCCTATCGATCCTTTCCACCGACAAGCCTAACCCGTCCAAGACAATCTTCTACATTATACCACTGTCTTTTCGTCGTACTTTGTCGGCTCATTCGCAAAAACCACAAATGTCAAACTTTCAACTTCGTTGAAGGCTCTAAAGTTACATTCCTTTAATACAACAATACTAATTCCCTGAATAGTCACATACAATCTTCTTCGATTATCAGTCAAAATAATATTAGCCTAATTTATTAGTTTGCTATTATCAGTCCTTCCTCTTCGTTGTAACTAGCCACACTCGTCGTCATCCAGTACAGATCGACATTTATATTCATATAAATATCTATCGTCTCAAATCTATTCACCATGAATCAATGTATAATTTCCACACTAAAATACTACGATCTTTTTTATTTCTTTTTATTTTTTCTTTTTTCTCTTTTATTTTTTCTTTTTCTGATATTTTTCTCTGCATGATAATTAAAATTAAATAAATAAAACTTTCTCTCGTTCTATCATACTCAGACCTCTTGTCACCACAATAGAACTCGTCACTGTATAGTACCTGACGATCCAGAAGGCACGAGACACCGTTATAAAATTAAAGCTCAATTACCTGCACCCACAATAAATAATATATGTAAAGCTCGAACAACTACAAATCAGCGCGGACCACGCTACATCCTATCTAATAAAGCGCCAACCACGTGCACACAGGAACATTTAACACGATTAAAAGGAAAGACAATACTATGGCATATTGATATTCCAAATCTGCCATTCCTTGATTACAATAGATTTGTCTAATCTAAAATATCTGTGATTGCCACTTTATCACTATTGAACCCTTCACCTCAAGAAATACATTACTAAGGCGGTAATAATTATATAGCCAACAACACAAACTTTCACAACCAACTAAAACTTCCTCTGTTATTCGGTCAAAAATTATCAGTAAAGCATCTGGTAACACGCTTACGTACTACTCACACTAAGTCACTAGTACTATACTCAATACAATTCATACATACAGGATATCCTAAATAATACAGCCGTTGAAACATAACCATTCATAGCGCTATATAACACTAAATGATTACCTAATATGACCCTTATCGCTATCACCACTATCAATACTCGTCGCCCAAATACTATATAATATCTATACGTATAGTCACCACACACAATAGACAATATACATAATATTACGTCATTACTATACTATACGTCTATCGTATACTATACAAGTAATCAACGATCAACTATATCATAGATCAGCATCAATATATAAACCCTATATCAAATACTTACCCTATATATATAATATATATATACTTATACTATTATATATATATATATATATATATATACTAAATATATATATACTATATATATTAATATATATTATTATATTACTATATAATATATATATTATATAAAATCAAATCCTGGACCCAGAGGAGAAGGTATACTGTATGCTTTCTAAGTGCCAATAGATCTTTTCTTCTAGGTCAAGCTTTAGTATTTTACAACACCTGCAAACTCTGGTTCCAATTTAAAGTGTTACTATTCTTCCCAAACCCTTAATCAATATTCTCAATCATGGTCCTTGACAATCCATGCGGAGACCCACACACGGAGAATCCAAATCCCCCATTCCACATAATTTCTCACATCAACATTGTCAATTACTACTAAACGGTATAAAAAAAATCATAAAGAACTTAATCACACTCCTTAATTAAATAAAAAAACACATCGTCATAAAACCAGGACTCTAATTTCACACCAGATACGCTGACTCCTGAATTCCCCCAATACTATCTAATTAATGACAAATAACCCCCCACCCGCAACCGCCAATACCACGAATATATATAAACTCAACAAATAATGAACCAGGATCAAATCTTCACATGTCAATCAATTGAAGTAAAAAAAAAAGAACGCATAATCTAATAAATGTCTATATCCCTCACGCCACCTCTCGATTCTGCCTTCCGAATTTATATTCCAGGCTTATCACCCATAATCCAATTTGATAATGGTCTGGGACTCAATGCCACCACCCGTGTGTCTCAAGCACACACACCTTCATCAAAGAGGCGATACCTCATAGACAAGACTACACATATTGGCATCCTCACACAATAGAAACCAACCTACTCGACAACCATTGTCTAACAATAATCAGAACCCGACATCCCGAAATATTTCCTTCTGTTTCCATCAAATCCAGGTTACCTCTACATTGATAACCTTTCACGTTCTATCCTCCGATCACATTTTAATATTACTTATTATCCAACATAAATATTTCATGCAGACATCTTATTAGAGAACTTGCATTAACCGCAAGAAAGCAAACTGGCAAGCGTTCAATTATTCCATTAGAACTCGGACTACAATCCTTCCAAACAACTAACTTCACATCTATCGACAAAGCCATACAACATTTCCAAAAAAAAAAGCATATTAAAAGAATTCAAAAAATATATCCCCAAGGTTACCGTAAATACACTATATCCCAATTCCCACCTGAAATAAATTTCCTTTGATAAATACTCAATTCCCAACTTTCTCACCCTGAAATAAATACCTTCATAAAATAGAGAAAACTTCCTCCAACAAAAGGGTACAACCAAATTATAGACCCAACATGGACATAAAATATAGACCTTCAACTAATAGATGTAAAAAATTTAATAAAACTCTAACCAGGACATAAAATTGCTCAAACATTACAACTCAAACACTTAAACTATAAAGACCAGATCAACAAAAACATACATCAAACAATAAAAAATAAAAAAATTCCACACTTCACCTACAACAACCTCCAACCAGCCTCACAAATTCATCATGTAAACAAAATAATAGAATCCTTTAACTCTAAAAATTAATACAATCTTTTAATTTCCAAACTATTCCAAGAATTGTTCATTTAAACCCACAACACCCAAACAATAGATTAACAAACCAAAGCGGCATTCAAAAAATTTAAAATATTTTACCAAAAAGGTCTCTCTCCCCCATTTCACTCCATCGGAGGTACTCAACACCATCAAAAATCTCAAAAACTCACAAGTAAAGGTCCAGAAAAAATCTTACACATCCCACCTCAAACACCTCGTATACTATATATATATATAATAGTATATATAATATATACATAAATATAATATATATATATTATATATATATGATATATATATATAATGGGGCTCTGCGTTTAGAATTGATATCGCTGAAGCTGTCTTAAAAATAGTTAAGACATTTTACGTTCCATAACAAGATTTCTATTAACATTGTCTAAATAAATGTGAGATTATGCTTCGATATTCTTGTTTCAAGAATAGTACGATACATCGATCTGGCTACTAAATTGTTACTCTCGCCAAGTTGCCTTGCGTGACCGTGAGAATAATTTACACTATTAAATACTACCAAGATTTACCGTGTCTAAATTGTCTACTGTAAACCTGTGTAGTGTAATCCCTAAATAACATTCCTTCAGAGATCTATAATGCTTAAATTTTGCGTTAAGTGTTAAAAGAAATATTCCCAACAAATTATAGCAAGATTATTAAACTCTGATTATAAAACCTCGAGCTCATTAAGAATTGCAACTAAAAATATAGAATATGTTGTAGGGAAATAAATCGAGATTTTAAGGGTTTTAACATAGGATCTATTTTCAATATTAAACTGGGCAAAAATTTATTAATCTTTGGAAGTTAGATCCATTCCTAACCACCTTCCAAAATTGACTCCCGAGTTGCATTCCAAACATCTTTAAAGAATCGGTACTTAAGATTACATCTTGTCAAAGTATTTTGCAATTTGCATATTTTGAAAAATTTTTATAAATAAAAAAATTTGTATATCGGAGAAAGTTACTAAACGGCGTAATTCGTTAATTTTTTTTCGTAGTTTATGTTTAAAAGAAAGGTGTAGCCCCTGTTAAAATGACCAAAAAACTTCAGTATAGTCAAATATTTTGGTATACGTGACAAGCTCGATAAAGGAGGCTAGACACACATTTGTATATGCATTGAATGTTGTCGCTTTGCATTTATTTTTTCCTACAAAACACGCGTGCACACAAATTCGTCCATAAAGTAATAGAATAAATATAAATTGAAGAGTGTAGGTTTTAACCTTTTTGGATTATTATTTTAACCTTCTGTTGTTTATTGTATATTGTGGGTATATTGGGTGAGCGGCGCTGGGTGTGGCCGTTAGGTGTTGGGAGTGCCTAGGTGGGGTCCCACAAAGCGTCAGCCTGAGTGAGTTTATATATAGAAAAGGGAAAAGATGGGAGCAGGAGAATTAGGGTGGGGATGTATGGAACAGTGAAGGGGTAAACGAGGATTTGAAGAGGGAGAAGTGGCGTTAATGTTTGAAGAAAAAAGGTTGGATGTGTTAGGGGTAACGGAAACTAAGCTGAAGGGAAAGAGGGAGATGGACTTTTGGAAAAATACCAAGGGTATGATATCAGGGCAACTTTTGTGACGCGAAGAAGAAGTGAGGGCGAGGAAGGGGGCTGGGAATAGTTATGAAAAGAGTGTGGGCATAAGGTAAAGGTTGTGCAACCACGTGAGTTCGAGGATAATGTGCGGAAAAGTGAAATTCGGGGGGGAAATGTGGTTTTATATGCGCATATGCACCAGTGAATGGAGCGGGGGAGGAGGAGAGAGAAAGATTTTTGAGTGAGTTCAATGAGTGTTGGGAAAGTTTCGGGTGTAATGATAAAGTTTTGTCTACTTGGGAAGATTTGAATGAATGCATGAGTGGAAGGAGGGGTGGGGGAAGAATAATAGGACCATTTGGGTAGGGAGAGGAATGTTAATGGAGAAAGTCTGGTAGAGTTGTGTGTGAAAGAAGAAGAATGATACGTGGGGAATACTTAGTTACAAAAAAAAGCTGAAAATATGAAGTATACATGGAGAGTGAGATAACGGGGGCGATGGGCAGCTAAAGGAGAGATTATGTTGGTGTAAATGGAAGATTAGAGCGCCCAAGGATTACTAGATAGTTAAATGTATTTAGAGGCGGCGGGGAGGGATCGTATCACTATTGGTGGTTGCTAGGATAAGGTGGGAGGAGAGGTAGAGAAGCGGGAGGGAGAAAAGAGGAGGTAGAGAAGCGGGAGGGAGAAAAGAGGAGGAAGAGGAGGAGGAGGAAAGAGAGGAGAGTGGGAAGAGGAGAGGGAGAAAGAGGAAAATGAGGTAAAAGAGGAAGAAGAAGGAAGAGGAAAGGGGAGTATGTGAAAGGCTTAGAAGGGTATGTGGCAGTAAAAAGGGGTGAGAGATGCAAGCAGAAGGAAAGGGAGTGAGAATGTGGAGTGAGGAGCGTGAAGAGGAGGTGGTGAAAAGGAAAAAGGAGACTTATGTGAAATGGTTGGGAAGTAGGAGAGAGGGAAGCTGGGAAGGAATATAGAAGGCTTAGAGTGGAAGCAAAGAGGGAAAAGGAGAGGACGAAGAAAGAAGAGAATGTAGGTCTGGAAGAAAGGGCGGAAGAATTTTTGAATCGGATGCAAGATGTTCTGAAAGAAAGTAAATAAAAAAAGGAAGAAGAAGAGGGTTGGGGAGAGGATTAAGGGAAGGAGATGGGGATGGAGTAGGAGAGAGGGATGTAGGAGTGTAGGACAAGGGTGGGGGGAGTATTTTAGGGTCATTATTGAATGAGGGGGGTTTTGGGGAGGGGAGGAAGATTTGGAAGAGGTGAGGATGGGGAGTAATTGGGGAGGGAGCGAGGGATGAAATAAAATGCTTTAAAATGTTTATCTTTTAATGAATGTAAAAACAGTTAAGTCCGAAATTCTGAATAATGTTGAGAATGTGAAAAATTGTTGCAGAAGGGAGGTATAGGTGGAGAAAATGGCTGATAAGTATATAATATATGTTGGAGCGAGTGTTGATGGTACCACAGGATTGAGAGATGGTTGTTTGGTTTCCCCTGTATAAGGGGGGAAAGGGGAAGGATGGAAATTGGGAATTATAGATGGCTATATGGTCTTTTAAGTGTGGTAGGAAAGTGTATGGGAGAATACTGAGAGAGTGAGAGGGGTAACGGAGGGAAGAATGGGGGAAGAACACGGATTTTTAGGGCTTTAATAGCTCCAGGTGTGAGTGACAAGTGTTACACTAAAAGATGCTTGTGGAAGGAAAAGTAAGACGAGGAAAGGGAAAAAGTGTAGTGGTTTTTTTAGATTAGAGAAAGCATCTATTTTTAATTCAAAATAGAGGCGTGAATTGTGGAGGGTGTTGGAGAAAAATGGAGTGGGGGGTAAATTAGTTAAAGGTATTAGGGCCTTTTATAGAATAGTAGAATGTGTGTGAGAGTTTTAGGAGGGGAGAGTGAGATGTTTGGCGGTGAGTGAAGGATTGAGGCAAGGGTCGTTAATGTCGCCAGTGGCTATTCACCATTTGTTTATGGGGAGAGATGTTTGCAGAGGAATGGTGGGGAGGG
Organism: Trachelipus rathkii; assembly: GCA_015478945.1. NCBI lineage: Eukaryota > Metazoa > Arthropoda > Malacostraca > Isopoda > Trachelipodidae > Trachelipus > Trachelipus rathkii. The sequence goes on along the minus strand of JABUQX010108795.1, from coordinate 7,786 downwards.
GAGGGGGTGGAATTGATTGACATCGGGAATGATAGAAGGAAGTGAAACAATGATACTGTTTTTGCGGACATACTGCCCTAGGGCGGAAGCAACGCGCGAAGGGCTGAGGGTATTTGGTGAGGGAGTATTGAGAGAATTGTGTGGACAAAATGGGGCCTAAAATAAATCAGGTAAGAGTAAAGTGTTAGTGTTTGAGGGGAGGAAAGAGATGAGGGGGAGGGGTTAGAGGTTCGAGTAAGGGGCAACCATACTTGGAAGAGAAAGTATTTTAGGAGTTTTAAAGATA
>JABUQX010108795.1:0-2500 GCA_015478945.1 Trachelipus rathkii | reverse complement strand
AATATCGAGAAGAAAAGTCTTCCTCATTTCCCTTCTCCCAAGAAAAATCATAGGGTGCACCCAATATTAATAATAAAAAGACATATAATTATATTATTATTATTATTATTAATTTTTATATTATTATTATTCTATTATTATTATTATTTATTATTATATTATTATAATTATTAAAATAATTCCTGCCATTGGTTATCGGAAAGTAAAAAAGTTATTTTATATAGGGTAAGAATTTATTCTTTAATTTTAAAAGAAATTTCGGCGGTGCCCATGCGCCATACCATTCAATGCTGTCTTTATATGTTTGTATTTTTATAGTCCAAAAGTATTTACAATGTCATACCAAAACCTAATCTGCTCTCTCTCGTTACACGGTAAAATCCAAATAGTAGGAGTAAGTTTGCAAAAAATAATTAATGGTGAAGAAATCCAAATTTTATCCAAAAACTTTCAATTCTTACCCTTTTCTCAAGACCACGGGCTTCTTTTTAACACATCTAAAGCCATAGCTATTTACATAACCCATTTCATAATATTACTATATATATTATATATTATATATATATATATATTAATATTAGTATGAATATAATATATATTATATAATATATATATAGATATCACTATTATATATATAAATATTATATAATATATATATATAAAAGACGCTAGAAGGAGGAAAAAGGCGAGAAGAGCGCAAGAAACTCTGAAGGGAGAAAAAGAAAAGTTAAAACCTCCCATTTTTACTCCCGTATTGGGGAGTCTTGCAAGCAACAGTACGCATCGGCGACGCGCCTGCGCAGCTCACATAAACATACCACATTTTACACACATACACACCAGCGCAACAGCGTAGACACACATAGCTGGAAGGTTCACGCAAGTAAAGAAAGGAAGGAAACGATAGAAATGGAAAGAGTATAAACTGTACATTATATAAGAACCAGTTTTATTTCGCGCTATCAGGCGATTATTATTATTATTATTATTATTATTATTATTATTATTATTATTATTATTATTATTATTATTATTATTATTATTATTATTATTATTATTATGTGATTTTGAATTATTATATTATTACTTTATTGAATTAATATTATTATTTCTCAGGGATTGAGAAGCTGAGGAGTTGAAAAGAATGTATATATATATAACAGATTATATATAAGACGCAGATATTTTTATTCCCCCCAAATATCTCGAAGCCCCCTTTTTTAAGGGAAGGAGATGACGCGTCTGCTCCTAGCCCCAGGCTAGACGCCGGAGGGCGATTGAATTTACGCCTCAAGCACATAAACATTACACGCTATACACACTCTTCGCAGCCATAAGGCGTATGCGCACGACCGTGGAAGGTTCACGCCGGCGCGCCTGTCACAGAAGTGAACCCCTAGTATGCTCCCATACTGGGAATAACAGATAGATGAACCTACACACATTATAATATATATCAGAACTTCTTTTTCCTCTCTATAATTGTTCAATTAAAACAATTCTCAGCCTTTTTCTACATAACGTTACATTACATGCAAGCATTACTATTTATATATATACTCTTAAATATATATATTATATCTATTATATATAATATAATTATATATATATGGAATATATATATTATATATTTCATATATATATATTCATATATATTATATATAATTGATATTAATAGATATATATCAATAATATATTATATATACAGTCGGCCATTAGTAGTCATTGGGAATAAAAGTAATTATAGAAGCCCTTTTTTTTGAAGTCCGACACGAGACTAAAGTGTTGTCCCTTTGTTTTTTTCTATGATTTAAAAAAACGTTTTTCTTTTTTTTCATGTTAGGTAATTTAAGACATATTTTTTTTTTGTGCTAATTTTAAGACGAGCGTAATCGTTACCATAGCCAGTTCTGTGGATTATCATTATCGGGGGCAACTTTTTTGCATAATATTAGCCGGATAGTTAAACGGTTTTCTTCGTTTCTTGTGTTGTTTACAGGAATTTGTTGTTGTATCCACTAAGTGAGGATTTGGCACCCAAAGCCCCTAAATATCAAGATATGAATGAAGAGAGAATTATGACATGAGTAGTGAAGGGAGACACACGTGGCTCGATTCTAGAAGGTGATTAAAGAAAGAAAAGAGGGCCTGAGTGGTACGAGGACAAGAGGAATCCGGTAGCCAGAGATTACCGCAAAAGGGCAATCTTTCTTCCTCCCCACCAGCCAGCAGCCATCCAAGTAGGCTATTGAACGCCTGTCGAGGCACTAGCCAATCATCATTGAACCTAAAACCCTCTCACACACTTTCTCCTGAAACCTAATTTTCAGAGCAGAACTCAGAGAACATAAGAAAGTTGAACTTAGCCCGGTAGGGACAAGTTCCAAAAATGTCTGCCCAGCCCCTCCAGTTCTTTTAGACAACACGTGCACTGAAAAACCATCAGCCAAGCCGCAAGGTCAGACTATTCACGGACAAACTAACCGGCCGCAGGTCTTAC
>JABUQX010108794.1:35000-45000 GCA_015478945.1 Trachelipus rathkii | reverse complement strand
AGCTCAGTCGTAAAGCACCGGATATATTGTCCTCATTCGCAACATGAGTTGGTTCAACCCAAAGAAGGCAGTAAATTCTTTACTTTCCCATTAAATGTTCTTTCTTTATTTACATCTTATATAATTGCGATTAATATGCAATATTTAACATCTACAATATACAGAACGAGGGATAGGACAGGCTGGACGCCTGGTGATGCTGCCTTGATGGGACCTCGGTTGCTTTAAAACTGTTCTTGAACCCAACTTTTTGGGCTGGGGATAGCCCAGTCAAAGCACCGCATATTGTCCTCACGCGCACATGCGGTGGTTCAATCCTGGAGAAGGCAGTAGTAAATTCTTTACCTTTCCATTAAATGTTCTTCTTATTTACATCTTATATAATTGCGATTAATATGCAATATTTAACATATATATATATATATATAGTTATTGTTGTTATATATATATATTATATATATATTGTTATACATATATATTATATATAATAGTATATTTATATATAGTTATATATATAGATATATATATATGTAGGTATATATATATATATATATGTAAAGTTTAATATTTAAATACTTAATTAAAATTAGTCAAGTATTTAGATTGTGTTTCGATTCCTTGAACGTGAGACAAATGCCAATCAAGTGCCTAATATCAAGGGTCAAGTTCCTTTTGTAGTCAAGGACACAAACTATCGCAATTTCAGCAGACTTACACACGTTCAAATAGTGTGTACACGGTAGAGCTGCTGGGGCCGGAAATATTTTTTAACTAAGAAATAAGAATGTTTAGAGCCAGACCGGAGCCAAAAAATTTCTGTATGCTTGTAGCCGGAGTTGAAGCCGAAAAATGTTAAAATTGAGGAGCCGGAGATAGAGTCGGAGTCTAAACCATAGGGAATTCAGCCTCCATTGATGCAGACAGTACTCTGGTACCTTTTCTATGATAGGTTTCATGTAGTTTCAGGACTTTTAATATTTGAGTGATTTTTAGTAATGTAAAAAAAAATGAAATCATAATTATAAAGTAAATAACTCTAAAATTTATTATAGGTTTAAGAACGCCATAGATGACGTTTTAAGATCCAGCTAATACGCAAGAGTACATAGCATTTTTTAGGTTCAAGAACTTCATAGATGACAAAATCCAATTTGCATAACCCCATGAATGAAATTATATAGATTTCAGAGCCCCATGAGCGACATGATTTTATTTCCAAAGCAATCTAGGCGTTATTTCATGTTCAAAATTATCATGCAATACATTATTTAGTTTCTAAATCATTTTAATTCAGAATCCCATTAATAACATTGTTCAGATTTATGAACCTCTCCGTAGATAACGTTCTTTAGATTTCAGAAACCCATAGATGACACCAACTTTGTTTAGATATGAGCTGTGAAATCATGGGCGTCGTAAGGGGGGCAGGGGGGGTAGCTGCCCCATTAGAAGTGTTTACTCTCTTCTCAAAAGCAACACCACTTTTTCTTGCGATGCAGAGAGTTTTAGAGTACAGCCCTACATCATATGGCTTCATTTCCTACGTACCAAAGGAACAAGCTATAATATATCAAAAGGAATTTCAGTATGTGTAATTTTTCTATACTCTTTTAACGTTTAATTAAAATTGGTAGTATCGTTAATTCGTTATACTAGATCCAAGACTTCTTAGTTAGGCCTTAATTAGAAAATCATAGGAAAAAATAAAAAAAATATTATCCTCAATAATTTCATGTGTGACATTTTCTGGTACGCACGATTTACCGCTTTGGGGTAAGCATCATGATGAGGGAGTGCTGCAAGATTTGTGCCGCTTACGAATAGATGCCGGAGATCAGTCATTGAAAAACTATTTTGAATAGAGGAAGAAAAATGCAACATACCAATCAGTTCAGATTCAGAATGAGATCATTTCTCTATGTGGTACTACTACTATAAAGGAAAGCATCGTTAATAAGGTAAAGGAAGGGTGCGCGTATAGCTTACTAGCAGATGAAACCACTAATATTTCTGGAAAGGAACATTTATCCATAGGGTTGCGTTATTTCGACAAAGAGTCCGATGAAAAGGGAATTTATTGGCTTTGTAGAACTGAAAGCGCTTGAAGCAAAAACCATTGCAAAAGCCATTGACGATTTTGTCACAACCAAAGAACTGGATCCCGAGAAATGCGTGGGCTTGGGTTTTAATGGCTGTTCTACGATGTCTAGCAAAGCACGAAGGTGTTCAAGCACAGGAAAAAGTATAGTGTGTATGATTGCTCTTTCATTGCTTTTCACACAAACAAATTTAGTAGTAAATGATTTGAACACAATACCAGAAAACCGCAATACTGTGGGAACTAGGCGATTATTACGTTTCTTCGCGTCGAAGTCGGTCTTGAGAAGAAAATTAATATCAAACATCCCAAGCCTATGCCAGACCAGATGGTCTGAACAACACAAGTGCATCAGAGTGTTTAAGGAGCACTTTGTACGAATGATGCAAGCATTGAGGAAACCCTTTTCCATCGAAGGCGAAATACACAAGAAAAAGCGCTCTTCAGTTGCATTCAGCGGCATGTAAGTCGTCATCCATCATAGTTATGATATTGATCGCGAAGTATTCTGCGATGTTAGAGCCAGTTGTAAATGCTCTCCAATCCGACCTTGGATATCGTCAAAACCTCGCAGAACATTCAAGATATTGTGGAAATGGTTAGGAGTGTTAAAAGAAGCTAATCAAATCGCCGAGCAACTAAGACTTTATCTGAATATACCACGGATTGTTGGTTGGCAGCAACACCGCAGCAAATATCCAGCAACAAATCCCACGGAGTTCTGAGAAGATTCTTAATAATTCCGTGGGATCTATAACCTCTTCAACGGAATTACGGTTTTCTACTGAAAATACACCTGCTTGTGCATTGACCATCTACATCCTTTCCACATGCTACTCATAGCAATTGATGAGTTAAAGGAAAAGACAGCTTTATTTTATAGTTTTTGCCACTTAGAAGGCATAGAAGAAGAGCTAGAACTTTGGTACAAAATTTGGAAGGACAAGAAACTGAGTAGTGAAGAACTAAAAGATCTTGTTGTCTTCCAAGTCTTAAAGGAGACTAGAACCTTTCTTTCCGTCGACGAAAAAGTACTTGATGATAACTCGCCAAGCTACGCACCACTAGCAGAGCGCTCTTCAGTACTCATAGCTGACTGTCTTGCTACTAAGTACTGTGGAAGACGACAAGTTAAACGGGCTGGCTATGAGTGTGTACAGAAAATTTGTATTTGACAATTATGATTATTTTATTCAAAGTAGTTGATAAATTTGCCTTGAACCCAAGGAAATTACTTTTATAACATCAATTTTGCAACTGATCTATAATGTGAATTTTCCATCATTGCATATTGTATATGATATTCTATTGTTTTAATAAAATAAATTTTTAAAAATATTAATCATTTAATTATCCATACAAATGTTTCTAATTTTATGTCTTTTCTTATATATATATATATATATATATAGTATATATATATATATATATATATATATATATATATATATATATATATATATATATATATATATATATATATATATTATATTATTATTATATATATTTTTATATATATACATACATATAATATACATATATACATATATTATTATTATTATTATATATTAAGATAAGTAAGGATATAAGTTGCTGTTATTGTTATATATATTATATTATTATATAGATATTCTGATTATATTATTGTTGTTATATTACCTTCATATTTACTATTATTATATATCTAAAAATATATTACATATTATTATTATTATTATTATTATTATTATTATTATTATATATTATTATTATTGTATTATTATTATTATTTTACATTATATATATATATATATATATTTTATATATTATATATTATTATTTATGTTCATATGTATATTATGTTTGTATTATTATTCATATTATATTCTATATTCTATATATTCTATTATTTTTATATCTTAATATATATACATTATATACATTATTATATATTATTATTACATATTAGTATACATATTATAATTATTATTATATATTATTATTATTATTATTATTATTATTATTATTACATATATAGTTACATATATATTTGCTTGACATATATTACTCATATCGCTATGATACATTATGTTATTATTATTATTATTATTATTATTATTATTATATATTATTATTATTATTATTATTATATTATTATTATTATTATTATTATTATTATTATTATTATTATTATTATATTATTATTATAAACATATTATTATTATTATTATTATTATTATTATTATATTATATATTATTATATTATTATTATTATTATTATTATACATATTATTAATATTATTATATATTATATAGTTTATTACATATTATTATTATATTATATATTACATATATTAATATTACATATTATTATTATATTATTATGTTACATATACATATACATAGATACATATTGTACATATGCATACAGAATAAGATATATATATATATATATATATATATATACATAAGAAAAGAAATAACCTACAATTATTACATCATGTATATATTGACCCCCGGTTCTTGGTATTATTATTATTCACCATGCGCGGTACTTTACCCTACGCCCGAGTGCGAGCGAGAAGAACACGTAGTAATACTCTGCTTGGACAGCAGAAGTATTCTCGGGTTTTCTTTTGTCTCGTCATAGCGTAGTGATCAAACACTTGCACGTTCATCTGCTAGGGTCCAGGATCGAATCCTAGCATGGTAAAAATATCAGGGGGTATTTACAATATATATATATATTAGCAGAGCGAGTAGAGCATATATATATATAGCATATATATATATATATATATATATATGTTATTATATATATATATGTTATTATATATATATATATTATATATATATATATATATATATAGTAATATATATATAAAGAGTTATATAAAGTTATATATATATTGTTATTGTTATTATATATATATATATATATATATATATATATATATATATATATATATATATATATATAAGCTCTATAAAATTTAAAGCTGTCCTCCCTGGCTTGGAAGCTGGCGACGCCCATGTGTGAATTATATATTTTCCAGAACTCTATGGATAACATTAAGATTCCAGAACACAACAGAAGCAATTATTTACGTTAAAAAAACATTACTAACCTTATTTAGGTTCCAGAACTCCACAAATAAATTCATTTTTGGTTCAAAACCCCATAAATAATGTTGTTCGGGTTTCAGATCTCCATAGATGACATTATTTAGCTTTCAGGACCCATGTATGACTGTTTTGATTCCAGGAACCCATATATTACATTATTTAGGTTCCATAACCTCATTGATGACATTATTTAGTTTTCAAATCACCTTTAGTGTCATTTTTTATTTTAAAAAATTCTAATCTGGATGTTATTAATTAAGGTTGTAGTTCGATTCAGAGTCAATAAATGCATTCATTAGATATTAGATTTACTATGGGTAACATTTGAGTTTCAGAACCCTTTTTGATCAAATTTTGAGGATTACACAATCACGCAGATAACGTTATATTTGTTTCAGAAAAAATAGATATTAAATTGTTTCAGAAACAAATAATGACTTTATTCAGATTCTAGAACCATTTAGAATTACATTGTTTACATTTCAGAACCGCATAGATGATATTGTGTAAGTTTCGAAAAAAAAGCATTTTCTAGGTTTCAGAACCTAGTAATGATATTTTTAGGTTTCAGGAAAAAAAAAGATGACATTGTTTAATTTCCAGAACCACGTAATGAAATTATTTAGGTTTCAGAACCAAATTTATATATAACCTTATTTAAGCTCCAGTACCTTATAGATAGCATTATTTCGCCTCCACATATCATTTGGTGATATTATTTAGGATTCAAAACAGCTAGAAATTTTTTTTTTTGAATCTCTAACTGTAATGTAAAAATTTTCAAAAATATCTCTCTCTCTCTCTCTCTCTCTCTCTCTCTCTCTCTCTCTCTCTCTCTCTCTCTCTCTCTCTCTCTCTCTCTCTCTCTCTCTCTCTCTCTCTCTCTCTCTCTCTCAGCTTCCAAAAAAATTTTCTCCCTACGCCCTCTTATTTAATACTTGGGAGTAACAAATTTTCAGATTTTCAAAATTTCAAAATGGGGGGTCTAAAGAAGTTGCAGTTTAAAAAATGTTTACGTTAAATTGATATTATTCGGTTTTGTTTGGTAAATTAGCATGTAAAACGTTCTTTTTTCTGCAATTTTAGAAATTATTTGTTCTTTTTAATGATTTTGCTTTACGAAAATTGATCATTCTTCTTGCAGGTGAAATTTTTGTTAGTGTAACTACATTCAAATCTTTGTTATGAGCGTTAAAATGTCAACCAAAATAAAAACTAGACAAAGATCATTCACTCAGGTGAGGAACTTTAATCAAACTGGTCAAGAACTCTTGCCTTCTGAATTACTAACTCACCTAGATGTCCTGAGGTATGGATTATTGCTATGAGAACAAAGTGGTGAAGACGCTAGAAACTATCTTGCAAGCAGTCTTGCAAAGGACAGTTATCCCAAAATGTTGAAAAGTGGGAACTTGCTAACAATATTTTTGTTGTTCCTGTCCTTAATTCAAAAATTGCAATCAAAGAAGATTCAAGATGGCCGGCAGCGTGCTAAGAACATATTGCTTGGTAGAAGAAAATTAGAAACCAAATAGATTTTCACTTTAAAATTTGATAAAAGCTTTTTGATTCCTTGGAAGTGTAAAATTGTAAATTTTTGAGGAGCAGGTAATGATGCAGATTGCAAAATGGTGACTGATATTCAATGTACATGTCGTAAGGAGTTGAAGATCCATATAAATGAACTCCTTTCATTAACAATCAGAAGGCAAGGCTGGTTCTATTGGACCACATTAAATTGATCTGACAGATTTGCCTGAACATAAGGTAAGTCAAAAAGCAGAAACATCATGAGAAGAAGAGGGTAGAAGAGGACTTTCTGAACAAAAACAAAAGACTAAGCCATATGTTTCAATTCAACAAATGAAGCAATTTTCACCAATGATGATAAAGAAGAAATGACTAATCCTGAAAATAAAAATGATGAAAGTTATTTGAATGTCATTAAAATTGTCAAATACACCACTTCAATTAAAAAGAAAAAGCACAACACAATTGAAATACTCAACGTTGCTATGCATAAAAATCAAGTATAGTGTTGATCTACTTACCTCAGCTGGTATTGCTACTATAACTTTTATAGATGCTGGCTTAGTTACTGAACAAGACAAGATCTTGTAGTAGATCACAATAAACTCAAAAGAGTTCAAGGAAAACCTATAAAGTTAAATCAAGAATTTTATGAACTTTCTAAGATGATTGAATTTGACCCCATCTTATTAAATAGCCTTCAATTCATAACTAAAGTGATGTTGAAGGTTGATAATTCAAATTAATGTTTCCCCAGCATTATCAAAGTGGAGTATTATTCCATATGAGTCAGGTGGATGATATATGCACCACTTCGCTCCAGAGCCTCCAGAGAAAGATTGAAACACAAAAAACAAATGCTGAAGTTACTTCTGATAATATAGTGAATTTAATTAAGAAGGGTATTGATAAAACTATGCTGGCTATTGAAGTGATTCCATAAATGTAAACACTGGTTGCAGTGATAGTTTCATATACTTGGTTGAGGATAAACTATGCCTCAAGCTTTTCTGGTTATTCTGAGCTATTCATACGAATGAGCTGTCCCGGAGACACTTGTTCACTACACTACATGGGAAGATCTTATCAAATCTAACAATAAATGGACTTGTGAAATTGGTAGAATTGTAGACAATGCCAAAGAACTGAAAATCATCTCTTCATTCACTAAAGTCTCAATTTGAGTCTCTTTTTCTCTTAATGAGAGTACCATAAAAAAAGTTGTCAACAGATCAAGCATATGGGGAAAGAATTACACAATCTATAATGAAAAGGGAACTTACTATAGATCTCGCCCCTATTGAAATTGGTCTAGTGTATCACTTAGTATGGTTAGCGAAAGCAAACACGATTTTAAATAAATTGTTGGTGTATATGTACTTCAATGCTGTTTCCAGATCAAAATTAACACTTATGTGGACGATCTACGCCATATGTTGTTCCAGCTGTCGCTACTCAGATCTCAAAAGAAAGCTGAAATGAATACTCTTTTGGCAATCATTCAGCTTTCAGCATATTATGCATTCAGCGAAATAATCAATCCGACACTCCTGTACTCCAGTGACAGTAATGAGAAAATGTTGGAGTGCACATGATGGTTGACCTAAGGATTGGAGATGATGATTCCGTGGGAAATCTTTCTGTGCGTATTAGAAATGGTTCTTACTGTTAATCCTGATTCTACTTCCTTGCTAGAATTTATAGACTGCTCTGAAAAGAAATTTGAACTTCCTTTGACATGCAAATTAACGATGCCTAAGTTAAAAAAGTCCAATAGCGAGTCTATGCAAGTACCAAGTGGCCTTGACATGGCAATCTGTTGAAAGAATTGTCACACAGATCACAGAGGCAACTCTCAAAGCGTATACAGCCGAGAAACATGATGTATATATAAGAGACCAAGAAGCAAGAAGTCGATTGATGTCCAAGAGTGAATAAAAACCAAACTTAGTGAAACTTATCGCTTAAATTTTAAAGAATTATTATATATTGTTGCCTTTTGTTAAAGGCAACTGTGTGTTTTATGCAGCATAAATTAATGCTTATTAACATTTTACGTTACTTTCCAGAAGCAGTAAAGAAAAGTTTTCCCTCAAGTAAGGATTTACAGAGTTAAATGCTTTTCAATCAAAAAAATAATACCAGATTTGAATTCGTAGCATCAAATTACATATTTTTGGATTCCGTAATTCAAAAATTTCTGAAAAATAATTTTGAAAATTCTAAATGAGGCACTTTAATTTAATATATATATATATATATATATATATATATATATATATATATATATATATATATATATATATATATATATATATATATAGTAAAGATATATATATATATATATATATATATATATATATATATATATATGCATATATTTATATATATTCAATATATAAATATATTATTATTATTATTATTATATATATATATATATATATTATTATTATATATATTATTATTATTATTATATATATATATATATATATTATATATATATATATATATATATATATATATATATATATATATATATATATACATATATATATATATATATATATATATATATATATATATATATATATATTATACATATATTTATACATTAGAATATTATATACATATATATATATATATATATATATATATATATTCTAAAAATAAAATTATTTGATTAACAGAAATAATAAACTATTATAAAATATTAAGTTAAATAATTACTATACATATTTATAGAAAGTTCACCGAAGAGCAACAGATTAATTCATTATATTATATATATACAGAGGTAGTATATATATATATATATATATATATATATATATATATATATATATATATATATATATATATATATATATATATATATATATATATATATATATATATATATATATATATAATCCCAATTTAGTAGAAGCAAAGATAAAAGTGAAAGGAGGGTAAAAGAAAATATTGAAATTTAATACAAGTGTAGAAGTTATGAGTTTTGAAATTAGAAACTGAAGAATATTCAACGGAATACAAAAAAAATTTAGCACAAAAAATAGGGAATAGTGAAAAAAAGAGAGAAAGAAGGAGTACAAGAGGAATGGAATAAATTTAAGGAAACCATACAGATGACTACAAGGGAAGTTTGTGGTGTGAAAAAGATTGGTCGAAAGATGATGGAGTGAAGAAATTGATATTTTTAAAAGGAAATAAGTTTTTTCAAAATATTTTGTTATTAATGGCCATGCTACATAGGAGGAATTCAAGAGA
>JABUQX010108794.1:0-25000 GCA_015478945.1 Trachelipus rathkii | reverse complement strand
AGAGAGTTGGACAGATTAAGGATAAGGCTAAGACCAAGGAACTTGATATAATTGAATTCCGCTTTCAACCATCACTTTTTTTCAATGAAATCATATACCATAACAGGCTATGGTTCGAATATCGAAAATTTGCAGAATACCTTTTTTAGTGTTAGAAGAGCCCCGCAATTTTTCGCACGATACCGCTGCACAACGGGATTGCGTACCAGTACGGTACCTCAGTACCAGTCTTTTTTTCGAACCTCGTGGCATCGCAAAATCTACTGTAATTTGAAATGTTTACTCACAGCACCGCACCGCACCGCATCGCACCGCACCGCACCACACCTCAGAATAGGATGATATGATCTATATTCACCAATTCCAGATTACTAATAGCATTCTATTTTTAATCCAAACTTACTTTCAACCTACACGACCCGCCTTTAATTTACCCTTTGGTTGTTTCCTTTCCGCCATTGTTTGCTTTTGTTTAGGTTTAAAACATATCCCCTAACTCATTTTGGTGCGATGCTAATATAATGAATGGTTATGCAGCGCAGTCTGGTGTGGTGCTGGTGAACGACCGACCTCCTTGTGCTGTTCTACCGTGTATTTGTCCATATGAGAGGGATAGTATCTTTTAACTAGGTTTATCCAAGCACGAATCATTTTTATCCCACCGCTTCAAAATGAGTGCACCCATGCACCGCACCGCAACAACATATAAGGTCAAGTAGAACGCAATATGTTTTGCATCTTCGTATAACCTCCCTTTTAGAACTTAAAAATCTCGTATAAGTATACGTCAGAAAGAACATAAAAAGTTCGGCATCAATGTAAAGCTTCTCAATGACCATAAATAACACTGTACCAACGAATAACGTAACGTAGAACATATAAAGCTCAGCTCTGCTCAGCATTAGCGCATAATGTCAAGTAGAAATCAAATTGCTCAGCATTAATGTATAAGAACCGATAAAAAATGTAATAAAATCAACATCAACGTAAAGCTGCACGTAGAGCGTGAATAACTCATTATCAACATATAACGTCCCATAGAACGTAAATAGCTCAGCATTACCGTAAAATAATGCTTAAAACGTAAAAGGTTCGGCATTAATATATGACGTTTCGTAAAACTTAAATTGCTCAGCATCAACGCACAACACTGCCTAGACCGTAATAAGCCAGGTCTCAACTTAGATGTTACTTGGTAACATCGAATAACGCAATTTGTTGTGTATTGTATTTTAATTTCGACCCGCATAAAAAATTTCAATTTTTAGAAAATGCGCCTTGCCCTAAGCCTTGAGGGATCTATAAATGAAATTTTGAGATAAAAGTTCTGTCTTTGGGACTCCGGAACAGCTGATGCAGGCATGTGTTTTCGAGCTAGCTGAACAACAGTCTGTCCATCATAGAGAATGATAAGCTGAACAAAAATTATTTCCTCCAAATATTTGAGCCTAATATATACATATATATATATATTATATTATTATATATATATATATATATATATATATATTATTATATATATATATTATTATTATTATTATATATTATTATTATATATATATATATATTGAAGAAAGAGTTATATATATATATATTATATATACTTATATATATATATTATATATTATATTATTATATTATTATTATATGATATATATATACATATTATTATTATATTATTGTTGTTATTATATATTATTATTATTATTATATATATATATATTATTATTAATATACATATTATACATATATATATATATATATATATATATATATATATATATATATATATATATATATATATATATATATATATATATATATATATATATATATATATATATATTATATATATATATATATATATATATTTATATATATATATATCATGATATCTCGAAAACTAAGATAGGTACAAGAAAACGGATAACATATATGGAATCAGCGTATGAAATTTGTATGGAAAATACAAAAAAATTTTATTTTTTTAATTTTTTTATATTCCAAAATACGATAGTGGTACTACAAGAAAACTAATAACACATTTAGAATCAGCGTATGAAATATGTATGAAAATTTGTTTTTTTTTAACTAAAAGAATAACCTCAGGGTAAACCGCAAAGATGTAAAGAGTCGGGGTCTCTCGGCTCCTGGGGACGAGACGGGGTAGGACTATTTCCTCCCCTCCGGAACCCCCGCTCTTGGTATTTGGGTGTCGCGGGGGTTCTCCGCCCCTCCCCTACGGGTATGGAAAACGTCCCCCTCTGTCCCACCGTCGGCTCGAGCCCCTAAAAATTTTATACGCTGATTCCATATATATGTTATTATTTTCTTCTACCTATCGTAGTTTTGGAGATATAAAAATAAAAAAGTAAAATTTTTTTTTTTCATTTTCCATACAAATTTCACACGCTGATTCCATATATGTTATCAGTTTTCTTGTACCTATCTTAGTTTTCGAGATATCCTGCGGTAACTTCTTTGTTTGGCTCTTATATATCTATCTATATATCTATATATATATATATATATATATATATATATATATATATACGGTATATATATATATATATATATATATATATATATATATATATATATATATATATATATATATATATATATATATATATATATTTCAAATGGTTTTCACTGTTCTGATGTGAATATTTATGTTCAGTAATTATACTAATGATGCATTAATGACGTTCCAATTGGCGTCAGTAATGTATACTAAAACTTTTGCTAATGCAGTATTTTTACCTCCAATTTCAGTGAGCGATTAACTAAGGCTTACTACTACTACTACTACTACTACTACTACTACTACTACTACTACTACTCTTTATCTATCTATCTATCTATCTATCTATCTATCTATCTATCTATCTATCTATCTATCTATCTATCTATCTATCTATCTATCTATCTATCTATCTATCTATCTATCTATCTACATACAGACCATCTTATTACATTATAAATATGCCATGAATTTGAGACACTTTGCTTTCAGTTATGACTATTATTATCTTCAATAAGATCAGCCAGTTCATTCAGTTTGTCGGATCTTCGTATGAGCGGATCAGTGATTCGCTCGGTTATTGAACTCATATTGTAACTAGAGTTGTTAAAAAACGTGTTTTTTTTTAAATCGTTTTTTTTAACATCGTTTTTTTTTGTTTTTTTTGTTTTTTATTGTTTTTTATTCGTTTTTTTTGTTTTTTTTGTTTTTTATTAAATTTCTTTAAATTTTATCATACCATTCTACTAAATATTTATTATTTACCTTGTTTATTATAGGAAACAGGTGTTACAGGATAATAATTAATTATATATTTAAAGTTATAGCTATACATTAAATGGTTTAAGTTGATAATATCTCATAAAATTTTTGACAATGGCTGGAAGAAAACAAACACCTGTCCATTCTCTATTTACTGTTAAGGAAAATCATACATACAAAGGTAAAAGAGCACTTTGTAAATTGTGCTTCACTGAGGTGGCCAATAATGGTTCAAGGAAAGAACAACACATACCGAATTGCAAAAAATGCAGTGATGACATAAAAATGAAATACTTGGGAAATCAGAAAGAGAGTAAGAGTACAGCAAAACAAGGAAATGGAAGCAAAGTAAAGAAATGCAAATGCTAACAAAGCAGAAAAAGAGCACAAATAAATAAGCCGTCAGTTGACACTGTTCCTATCACTGATAAATCTGATTGTTTAAATTGCTCAATGTGAAGACAATAAAGGTCATATATATATATATATATTACATATATATTATATATACATATATATATTATATATATATATTATATATATATTATTATATATATATATTATTATTATTATATATACATATATATATTATATATATATACGGTATATATATATTACATATAATATATTATTATATATACATATGATATTATTTCAAATATGTTATTGTTATTATTCTTATTATATAGTTATATATAGTTATTATTATATATATATATATACATATATATTATTATATTATTATTATATAATATATATATATATTATTATTAATGGTATATATATATATTATATATATATATATATTATATATATATATATATATATATATATATATTATTATTTAATATATATATATATATATTATATATATATATATATATACGGTATATATACTTTTTTACTTTTATAAAAACAATTGCATACAAATACAATACAATATACAAGCAAATTGAAACAATATTTCATAATTTTTCTTCAGGTTCAAGCTTTTCAGAAGGCCTACAATCTGAGCAAGGAAATGCTAGATGTGGATGAAAAGAAAGTAATGGGAGAATTGATGAATTTTTCCAGTCAGAGGGACTTCTTCAGTATGGAATATCTCTGGGCTTCACTTTCCAACAATGTTTCATCTGCAGCATGGTGGATTAGTTTATGTAAGCATTGCAAGATATCAAAAGTAGCCTCCTGAATTCTAGACCTTCCTGCCACTTCAGCTGCATGTGAGAGAAGTTCTCAGCACATGCAAATATCCATTCAAAAAAAAGAATCAGGCTCACAAATGAACATCCAGAAAAACTATTATTCATGTCATAATTTGAAATTGACAGAGACGGAGCAGCCAGAGCCTTCCGGTACTTTTTTCAAATTAATGTAAAAGTTGGTAGTAGTTAAACGTCATCAAATTCATCACCATGAAACCACATACACTATCAGCCAGAGTTCTCAGTCAGGTAGCTCAGGTTTCTCTGTAAGGACATTGAAGTCTGATAAAACCAAATCTAAAGACACCTCTGTCCATAGCTTTGAGTCAGAGTCTGACTCCTCCTTCTCTTCCACAAATATAGCATATGAGGATGAGGAATCAGATTTATCAGTAGAGGCCATGATTGGAAACAGGTCTGAGGATGCAGAAGCAGTAGAACAGGAATTTAATGAGGCCCTTGATGGTTCTTTAGAAATTTAGTAATTTTAGTTAGGCCTTATCATACTAGTTACTAACTTATGGTACTTAATATTATTCTTTTTTTTTGTGTAAGTAAATATACATTATAGTCATATGACTCATTTCTCATATGATCATATTTATTTCATGTACATTCTTCAGTTTTTACGCTTCAAAGGTAAGAAGTGTAATGTTGAATAAACTTGGCATATTTGTTTTTTATTATTTACTCATGTTTATTTCTAATATGCTTATTTTTACAGTATAATTATATAGGTAAAAAACTGTTTATAATTCTTTATTAGTTAATAAATTTAATGAAATAAAGAAAAATAACATTAAAGTAAGAAAATATATAAAAAAAAAAAAAAAAAAACAGGAAAATCAATTGTTTTTTATTCATCATGTTTTTTTTAATAAAAAACATGTTTTTTATTAATAAAAAACGGTCGTTTTTTATTCACTTACATCTCTAATTGTAACATGCACATGAATAGTTTATTACCCATTTCTACCATTTCTTTATAGGTATTTATAAATTAAAGTATTAACCTACTTTGTTGATGGACACTGATAACGTCATTAGACTTTGTTGATGGAGAGTGATTCACTTTGTTGATTGAGAGTAATTTCCTTTGGTGATGGAGAGTGATTCACTTTGTTGATGGAGAGTGATTCAATTATTGATGGAGATTGATTTACTTGTTGATGGAGAGTAATTCACTTTGTTGATGGAGTGATTCTCGTTGATGGAGAGTGATTCACTTTGTTGATGGAGAGTGATTCACTTGTTGATGGGGAGTCACTTTGTTGATGGAGAGTGATTCACTTGCTGATGGAGAGTGATTCACATGTTGATGGAAGATTCACTTTGTTGATGGAGAGTGATTCACTTTGTTGATGGAGAGTGATTCACTTTGTTGATGGAGAGTGATTCACTTTGTTGATGGAGAGTGATTCACTTTGTTGATGGAGAGTGATTCACTTTGTTGATGGAGAGTGATTCACTTTGTTGATGGAGAGTGATTCACTTTGTTGATGGAGAGTGATTCACTTTGTTGATGGAGAGTGATTCACTTTGTTGATGGAGAGTGATTCACTTTGTTGATGGAGAGTGATTCACTTTGTTGATGGAGAGTAATTCACTTTGTTGATGGAGAGTGATTCACTTGTTGATGGAGAGTAATTCACTTTGTTGATGTAGAGTGATTCACTTTGTTGATGGAGAGTGATTCACTTGTTGATGGAGAGTCATTCACTTTGTTGATGGAGAGTAATTCACTTTGTTGATGGAGAGTGATTCACTTGTTGATGGAGAGTAATTCACTTTGTTGATGTAGAGAGTGGTTCACTTGTTGATGGAGAGAGCGATTCTACTTGTAGCTAATAGAGAGGATTCACTTGTTGATATAGAGTGATTCACTTTGTTGATGGAGAGTAATTCACTTTGTTGATGTAGAGTGATTCACTTTGTTGATGGAGAGTGATTCACTTTGTTGATGGAGAGTGATTCACTTGTTGATGGAGAGTGATTCACTTGTTGATGGAGAGTGATTCACTTTGTTGATGGAGAGTGATTCACTTTGTTGATGGAGAGTGATTCACTTTGTTGATGGAGAGTGATTCACTTTGTTGATGGAGAGTGATTCACTTTGTTGATGGAGAGTGATTCACTTGTTGATGGAGAGTACCACTTGTTGATGTAGAGTGATTCACTCTTTGTTGATGGAGATGATTCACTTGTTGATGTAGAGTGATTCACTTTGTTAATGGACAGTAATTCACTTGGTGATGGAGAGTGATTCACTTTGTTGATGGAGAGTGATTACCTTATTGATGGAGAGTAATTCATTTTGTTGATGGAGAGTGATTCACTTGTTGATATAGAGTGATTCACTTTGTTGATGTAGAGTGATTCACTTTGTTGATGGAGAGTGATTCACTTGTTGATGGAGTGATTCACTTTGTTGATGGAGAGTGATTTACTTGTTGATGGAGAGTGAGTCACTTTGTTGATGGAGAGTGATTCACTTGTTGATGGAGAGTGATTCACTTTGATGATGTAGAGTGATTCACTTTGTTGATGGAGAGTGATTCACCTGTTGATGGAGATTGATTCACTTTGTTGATGGAGAGTTATTCACTTTGTTGATGGAGAGTGATTCACTTGTTGATTGAGAGTAATTCACTTTATTGATGGAGAGTAATTCACTTTGTTGATGTAGAGTGATTCACTTTGTTGATGGAGAGGGATTCACTTGTTGATGGAGAGTGATTCACTTGTTGATGGTAATACACTTTGTTGATGTAGAGTGATTCACTTTGTTGATGGAGAGTGATTCACTTGTTGATGGAGAGTCATTCACTTTGTTGATGGAGAGTAATTCACTTTGTTGATGAAGAGTGATTCACTTTGTTGGATGGAGAGTAATTCACTTTGTTGATGTAGAGTGATTCACTTTGTTGATGGAGAGTGATTCACTTGTTGATGGAGTGATTCACTTTGTTGATGGAGAGTGATTCACTTGTTGATGGAGAGTGATTCACTTTGTTGATTGAGAGTAATTCACTTTGGTGATGGAGTGTGATTCACTTTGTTGATTGAGAGTGATTCACTTGTTGATGGAGAGTAATTCACTTTGTTGATGGAGAGTGATTCACTTGTTGATGGAGAGTAATTCACTTGTTGATGTAGAGTGATTCTCTTTGTTGATGGAGAGTGATTTACTTGTTGATGAAGAGTGATTCACTTGTTAATGGATAGTAATTCACTTTGGTGATTTAGAGTGATTCACTTTGTTGATGGAGAGTGATTCACTTGTTGATGGAGAGTAATTCACTTTGTTAATGGAGAGTGATTTTGTTGATATAGAGTGATTCAGTTTGTTGATGTAGAGTGATTCACTTTGTTGATGGAGAGTGATTCACTTGTTGATGGAGAGTGATTCACTTTGTTGATGGAGAGTGATTCACTTGTTGATGGAGAGTGATTCACTTTGTTGATGGAGAGTGATTCACTTGGTGATGGAGAGTGATTCACCTTCTTCGATATAGAGTGATCCAACTCAAAATTTGAATTTTCAAGATAGTAAAAATAAATAAAATTATAGAATCTTCAATAAAAAAAGTGTATATTGTCAATAATGTAATAGCAGTTCGCAATGATCCTTTACATTAAAATTCATTTACAAATAGCTCTAGAGCCAAAGTTTCTCAACTTTGCTTCACCTGGACCCCCAGGTGCTAAAATAAATTAATATCATAGAAAAGTCCGGCTCTTACTAACCTACAAATAAATATTAAATTTAGGAATATTACGTATATTACATCTAGGTATATGTATATGGGGTATATGGAAATATGGGGGATCCAGTATACGTGGATCCACATACGTAAAGTTAGGACCCAGAGGGTTCACAAACAAATAAAGGTTGGAAACCACTGCTCTGGACCAAGATTGATCGTTTTGAGATATGTCGCTTTAAGCAGAGTTATATGATACCTCGCATTCCCAAATATTGCTTACCTCAGCAGTTTCTTTCTATTTCTCTAATTATTATTATTATTATTATATTATTATTATTATTATTATTATTATTATTATTATTATTATTATTATTATTATTATTATTATTATTATTATTATTATTATTATTATTATTATTATTATTATTATTATTATTATTATTATTTCTTATCATCATCATTATTCATCATCATCATTATTATCATCATCATTATCATCATCATCATCATCATCATCATTATCATCATCAACATCATTATCATCATCATTATTATCATCATCATCATTATTTTCCTCAATCATTATTATTATCTTATATTATCCATCATCTGATTGATACTAACTATTCATATACATGGACATTCGACTTCTTCCAATGTTTTCTGATTAACTCTATTCACGTATTTAATTACCCATCATATATTATCCAATTAATTATTACTCATCATTGTTATGCTATTATTTTATCTATCATTTATTTATTATGATTATCATCATCATCTTCCATTTATTCTAGTCCATTAATTCATTTATTTATTTTATATTATTTATTCAATCATTATTATTACTTTATTATTCAGTTATGATTGATTATTATTCATTCATTATTCTATTTCTCTTATTCATTCATCGTTGATATATTACTCTCATTATCTCAACTCAGACCTGTGACTTCTAATATCTCACTTCGCCTCTTGCACCATCTTCTAACTCACTTATCTATGTATTCTATTACCCTTTTCTATCAAGATGTTGCGCCTGCGACTGGTGCACTAGCGCGATATTTCAAAGCCAATAGCAGGTTTTGCCACCGCCTGATGTTGCCACTAAACCTTGCTCTTGACAGATTTTTGCGAGCCACATCTGCTGCTTCACACATTCATGTTCGACCCTGCCAACAGAAACATCTATCGATCGATCCCGCCTTTAATGATACATAATAATAATCAGACTAATATGTCAAGTAACGATATCTAACTATAAATAATGACTAATGAATAATGATCAATGATACAGATACCATCGATAATATTCTATCGATTTCACAACTGGCTATACCGATCTGATCAATAGATACTATGCGCATCAACTCCGCATTACTCAATACACAACTAATAAGTCAATTACCATAATTAATCATAATATATGACATCAATAACCATACACTACAGAATCAATCTTTCATTAATCTATTAAACTTATAAATTTACCTCCCAACTCTAAGAAGCTCGCGAATGCTCGCCCCGCACACCATACACTCTTATATACTCATATCTATGTAATAGTGATTAAATTATAATATATATAATAATTACATAATACATCGTAATACATAATAGTCGATCAATACTCGACCGATTATACATAATAACATACCATTTCGACTTATTATCTCTATTCATTATTACTACTGTATCTTTATTCCTCTATTATTATTATTATTCCTATTCCCATTGTCTCCTATAAATGCTTTGTATTCACCTTATGTTAACTAAATTATTATTATAATCCATCTATTAAAAAAGTTTTGTAAGAGTTTAAATTTTTGAACTACTCTTCCAGAGTAAATCAGATTCATTCCACTTTACCCTACATTATCTTCTTCATTATTATTGATTATTATTATTCATATCCATTTTCCATGTTACTTCGTCACATTATATACCTTATCCTACTTACTCTTCACCATATATCCCTATTAATTTATACTCTACATTTTATCATCATAGCTCTGCGAGTTAACTTACTTATCCTAATCCATATTAATTCATCACTTCCATTCATGGCAGTTATGCTACTGCAACTCTCTGATTATACTTACTTTCTGCTACTTACCATTAAGCCATATTAACCTTCAGTTCATCGCACTACTATTATAACCTCACTTATAGTCCATTATATCTATATGCCCGACTATCTCTTAGATTCATTTCACTTTACTCTCTAGGTATTGCTATCGCTGGTGCCGATTTCCACACTAGCACTTTCATTTCTCCTACACAAATCCACCCGCCTGTCTTGTAACTTTGATTTTGAATTCTTGAGCAACTGTGCGTTCATTCATCTCGACATCCCAAAGAAAACATTATTTACTCCATGCGGGGTCATCCGTTCCATAACCGAACTAAATATAATAATAAAATTCACAGCTTATCATAAATCAATACTACATAATACATAATCGATATTACGATCCATATCTCCCAAAAATCATAAGTAACCACTACATCCATATCACATCTATCAATATATTAACCATTCCAATACCATGCAGATCAAATGAATACATCTAATATCAACCACTCAATAATAAGAAAATTATAGTCCACCAAATATATATATATCTGTTATAATATATGAGATCTAAATAAAAAATATCACACGAGAGTAGAGATATAACATAAAAAATTACTTACATATTTATAGACTATAATAATGATGTAATGATGTATGGTCAATGATTAACTGTGATAATGATTAATGTACATGATAACTGATAATATAATGCATCAATCTGATTATATGATAATTATGTTACAATGATTACGTACTCGATAATGAGTAATCCGCTAATTGGATGACATGATACATGATAAATGACATGATAATGATAATGCATAATTATTATTGATATAATAATAAATGATATATGATAATGATGATGATGATGATGATTGATTGTTGATGATGATTGAGGACGATGATACTCTGATGATGATGACCCTAGATGATGATTGCATGATGTATATGATGATGATGATGATGATGATGATTGATGATGAATGATGACTGCGATGCATGATGATGATGATGATGATGATGATGATGAGTGATTGATGATTGATGATGATGATGATGATGATGAATGTGATGATGATGATGATGTGATGAGATGATGACTGACGATGATGATGTAATAGATAATAAACCATTTATTTTAATTATATTAGAATTTCCACATAATTTATGATAAATAAAAATAATAATAATAATATTATTAAAATCCAATAATAATACTATAATAATAATAATAATAATCATATACATACATACATAAAATTAACATGCCGAATAAACTTAATAATAATAAATTATTATTATTATTATTATTATTATTATTTTTATTGATTAATTATTTATTATTGTTAATATTATTATTATCATTATTTATTGTAACGCTCTATATTATTATCTATATTATTAATTCCATACTATTCCAAGACCTTAAATCTTTTAAAATCTATCTATTATTATTATTATTTATTATTATTATTATTATTATTATTATTAGTATTAATTATTGCTCTAATTCATATATTATTATTATTATTTAATTCGATATTATAATTATTATTATTATTAACTTCAGTTATTATTATTATTATCTCACTATTATTATTATCTGATTATTCATTATTATTATATTATTTATGATTATTAATTATTCCACTTGATTATTATTTATTAATTCATTATTATTATTATCTATTTTCTAGTATTATTACATCAGGCTCTGCGACCAAAAAAATGTTCCTTGGGGGTTTTATACGGTGGTTGTACATGAATTGTTCTCCCTAAATCCTAATCAAGCATTCATTAATCTTGCTCCAATCAGGTCTGCAGTTTTAATGATACCATGTACCAAGCTCCCCTTCAGTGACTGCGCCATTTAGAGAGCTCTTAAGGTCTTTAAGTCACCTCGGCCCGCTCGGCTCGCGCGAGCTGTTGCGCGTGTGCCTCTTGCGCTTTGCTCTCACTCGTCTAACTAAGTTTTCTACTTTTAAACTCCATGATCTGATCTGCTTCTGTCACCTCTTCAGCAAGCTCCCCGCTCCTAACAGTTCCTCTTAACCTACCGATTTACACCCAGAAGCTGGAGGCATCCGCTGTCACCGCGATAGCTTTTACCTGATACCTCTAGCCTTAGACTTAATAGCTCTTCGATCATATTGTGGACACTAACTTCGTAATATTACAGGCTTCATGGCACCTTTCACAAGCAAGATGCATCATACCTCATCATTGGCAACATTAGACAATAAACCCCTTATAATTTCCATCAAATAACCCGTATGAATAGAACGAAAAGAGTAGCGACACTTCTAAAAACAGTCTCCTCCTTGCTGATAGACTTTTGTACTGGGTGTGGGCCAACCAGTAACTTTTCATGTGCTGCATGCACCTACATAGCAGCCGTTTAGTAAAGTTTCCCCTTTACACCATGGAATATTCTGGGAAATAATCAGACAGCGAGATCAACCAACAACACACCTTTTGATCAACATGTCACGGTGACTCCCTGACAAAGCCCTGATCCATTAGTCTTCAGCGCTGGGTTGAGCCGCAAAAATGATAAACACGTTTGTCCATTTCGACTTCCTTGTACCCTATGGTGTGGAGAGAAACGGCCAAGGGACCATATTACCGACTGCCAATTATATTTTGGCAAAGCGTATTCGACCCGCTGTGCACTCCGCTGAGACGCCAACGACCGGATGATTCGTGTAAGATCACTCCCAGTCGCAGAAGGATATCCGCACGACCTACACAGCGAGTCAATCGCTCTCATGATATGCCTACAGACACACTATAGTCTCTACGTTTAACGTTATAATTCCTCAGCACCAGTCACATTCCCTTCCTATTCATCATGTTCAACCATCTAGAATAGGTTTATATAAAAGTCTTTTGGTATTAGCTCACTATTGACAGCTTGTAATTCTCGTGGATACAAATAGGTCCTGTACCTCTATTCGTTCGGTATTGCTAGGAAACCGTCGGCCTCCTCACAATTGCTGCTATACTCGATATATCATCACGCACTATACTACTACATACATAATATTATATATATATTAATAACCTATATAGCGCTAACAGTACATATCATCATACTTACTATCATATACGATATCAACAGTACTTTAAATAGTATACTCTACTATCATTAATCTCCTTGTAGTATTACTTTATCTTATTAATATATTCAAAATCTTGTTACATATCAGTTTTTAAGGACTTATTATATAGTATAACATATTATTATTCTCTTATGATAATTATTATTACTAAAATTATATTATATTACTATCATATATCACCTATATAATGTACCTATTTATTAGCTTCAATATTTATACATTATATCACATAACCATACATAACCTACCATCAACTCCAGTCACCTACTCATCATATCACCTACCACCGTCCTCCCCAGTTCACATCCACACATATCCACCCCTATCTCCCTCACGTCGCTGCCATCAACTGCATCTCATCTCTTCTACACTGCCACGCAATCGCACTATACTACAACGGCTAATCCCTACTGTCACTCCGATCCACTCCACGCATCAGTACAATACCCGCAAAGACCGTCTCGCCGGTTCAGCACTACAACCGCCCGTCACATACCCTCTGATTCCTCTTCTACTGCTAAACATTTATCGCCTAACTCTGCTCTCTATATAATTTATTTATATATTATATATATAATACATACTATATATTATATATATATATTATAATACAATTTTATATATATACCTACTTATTATTATTAGTTTATATAATACCATATATATACTATTAAAATTGGTATATAAAAATTGTATTGGTTATTAACATACACTTGAGTAAATTTTCCTGGTATGAAAACTGTTTATAAAAGTGTGGAAACGAGGGTCGAGTGAAATTCAATCATCTTGTAAATATCGTATTCCGAAACCTTTTTCACGGTATCAATAAGAAGAACAATGCACATCTGTGTAGTCTAGCCTGATGTTCCTTCTGCCATTAACCACAACCACATGGTCCAGTAGTTCAAGTTCCTCTCCACCTGAGAAAATACTGAGAGCATACAACGACAATATAGAAGATATAGCAAGTAAAGGAACACTGACATTTCAGTGACATATCAGCCTACGTACTACAATACACTACTCCAAGACCACTCACTCTCAGAAGTAAAATAAATGCGACATGACTAGAAGTCCGTAGGGATCTTGAGTCTTTCAAACGAGAACGCAAACTTCTTGCAATCCTCCGTCTGTAGTTAGCAACAACCATCCTCTCTCAAGAAACTACATACTTTTGGTTCAGAAATATAGGGACGAGAGTCTTTGAACGAGTTCTTGTCAGTTGACGTTCTTGCAAGGCTATTTTGCGTGTAAATGTGCAATGATTGTAAAAGTTTATATTGACCGGCACGTTCGGCCGCTTTCTCGTTATACCAACCAAGTCGACATGGAGGCTCTTCATTGGAATTCCTTCTAGCAGACAGCTTGAAGGCAGTACTCTTAAATAATGGCAATAAATGGCATCCGTACCTATTGCCATTCAGTTCAGTTAACAGAAAGCTACAAAAAAATGGAATTATTTGGATTCAATACAATCAAGTACTCTAACCACAACTGGTTTAATATGTCTGGATGATCTCAGGGCTACAGAATATATCTTCCAGTTTCTTCTTGTCAATTATAAGATCTTTCATTTTTTATAAGAAACACTATCTTCACTAGTGAATAAGAGTATATATAAATCTCTTACGTGGAATACCATGCTACCTATCTAATATCGCACGCATCAAAGACACAGTTTTCAAGTTCTTAATTTTCTACTAACATTTAATGTATTATTAGAACTTAATCTTTTCTCTTCAGGTTGTCGTTGCCTTCTTTCTTCGTCGGACATGCAGGAGGCTCTACACAAATATCCTGCTTTCCCATGTGTCTATGATGGGCTAGCATAGCCGTGGACTGCAATGAGTCTCTCACCTATCTAACGCAAACAAAAACCTAGCGCCAGCATTCGAAGACATTCCACACAATTGAGCGCCAGCGCACATAAAACGCTCTATGTGTTAACTCTGAACCTACCTACCAGTCCCTCCCCCTAAAACAAGTCTATTTCTGACCTCCTCTCATTAATAAACGCTTGTGGCCTGTGAATATAGAAAAGAGACCTATTCCTCCTTCTGTCAAGAGCACTTCGAATAAAAGGATAGCGCTCAAGTAAGCTTTCTTAAGTATCATACTGCAAAAACTCTCCCACACTAATACGCTGACTGCAAAGCTTCCATCTGTCTGGACATATTTCGACAGGTCTCCCAAATTGAACTCCTGTTAAACGGACAAGCAACTTGTTTCTGTACACCAAATCATGAAACCACGTGCACAACAAGATTGCTGTGGCGAATCCGTTGTTACGTTAAAGTCAAGCCGTATCTGTCACGCTTACTCTGCGCTAGAACAATTAAGGCTAAGCCATGTCAATAATCATCTCATGTCAAATGAGGCTTCATGACACCATGCCTTCTGCTGCGCATATAACAAATCAGCGACTGCTTGCATTGCTCCGACAATAAACAATGCATTTACTCTCGTCCCTACAGCGTCACATCTCTGGAAGCTAATCTTCTTTCCTCCTGCAAAAACTTGTCGTGATAGATTATACCGCGTCACGGAACTATACACAGAGGTTGAACCAGATCTTCACAAGACCACTTCAAATCAGACCGATGAAAACAACTCCAGACGGATATAACTAGATCCGCTGTAGACCACTCAACACTCGTGTAGCTGTACTATGCTGGTGTCTTAAACGCGAAGAACCAACATCGCTTCACAAACGGAAATCATCAAGGACTTCGTTTCTTTGAAAATAGTTTCTTGCACGTCTTGTGTAGGACTATGAGATATTAAGTTAAGGTTTAAAATAAAATAATAAATTAAACTTAATTAAATGAATTTTTAATTATATCTACTGATATGAATTTTAAGTACATTGTAATATAATAATTAAAACACCTTTGAGATTTTTTGTGTATTTTTTTCTTAAAAATTCTGCCCCAATTGTCTAAAAGCATATCTCAAGTGGCAGATCTCCACTCTGCCTGTATCTCACAAAAACCAGACTCCGATTGAGCAGAAGATGGACTTCCATCTAATGTCATAATTCATCATTACAGCAGGAGAATTATTTCAGTTAACTATACTAGCTTTTTTGGAATGGACCCAAAATAAAAGTGAACAGAAATTTTATTTAGTTGTTTAGGTTGTATTCCTATTGGCTACAATGGTTAGAATCCCGCTACTATTATTCATCTCATTATTCTATATTGGATTATACACATATCTCTTATTTCATCTCCGATAATATGTATCATTATTTAATGTTATTGTACAAACTATTGCCACTTTGTTACCGGTTTGGTTATAATTATTATTATTAATTATAATTTATTAGCTTATGCATAAATTATTGTTGATTTAACCAATAATTGTGTTTTTTAGTTTTCACTATAAATTCATTATTATTTTTCCACTAAATATGATTATGATTAAATTACTATGCATTCATTATTCATTATTATTCTTATTCATTATTATTCCTTTTTAATATTTCTGAAAAGAATATGCATTTTTGTGATTATTTAGAATTAATGATAATTATTAGCTTATGCTAATTATTATTATTATTATTACTTGCCATTTTACTATTATTATTACTAATTTTCTGTTATTTATGTATGTTATTATTATTATTCATCATCTATTCATTATATTACTTATATTATATTATTATTATTATTTATTATTATATTAAATTCAGGTCAAAAGGTGTAGCAGAAGATTTTTCACAAAAGTTTTATAGAAGATGCATAAAATGACGCCAAACTTGTTGCCCAAAAGTTGTTGCAGTGTTGCAAAATTATAGTTTGCAGAATATGTAAGCTGAAGAAATCAACATTTAAGAATGTTGCAGCTAAAATGTATAACAGAAACGGAAGGCCAGAATGTTGCAAAATATTTTTTCAGAAGTTTTGCAGATGTGGTGCATCATTGGTAATGAAAGTTAACAAAAAGCTTGACCCAAAGCTAGTTGACAGGTATTCAAGGACTATACGCCAGAATATGTAAGAAATGTTGACACCAAAAAGGTCTCAGAAATGTTTAGCAGATAGCTGGAGAATATCACTGGCTCTCGCCGCAGGTGGTACGCTTGCCATGAGCTCGTGATAGACTGAAGGGCAGTATTTTGTCTGCCTGGAGGGAAGACATTAATTATGAACTTCGTTGGTGAGGTCCGCTCTCAAAAAACAAAACACACACAAAAAAAGCAGAAAGTAAGTAACAGGCGTTGAAGAGTAAGTCGCATAGAAGGTGTTGCAGAAGAATTCAGAAGCTTTAAATATATCAAGGTAAAAAGAATTTGCAACTAATGTTGGATGCTACATAAAAAGTGAAATTTACCAGGATTTCTATCCAAATTGATATTTGTGGTGGTTTTTAGGACGAATATTCGGGCAAATCATGGAATACAACAACAGATATAAACCTATTCGAATCTCCGATGTATGTGTCACATACAATTCTTCACATACACTTGATACACGAGATTCATCCGATGCATCTGAAACATCAGATGCTTTCGAGACATCTGAAATATCAAATACATCAGATACGTCTGAAATATTTTATATGTCCGATAATCTTTCACATATAAAAAATATCATATAATATACAGTATAATTATATATACATAATATATATATATTATATATATATATATAAATATATATATATATATATATATATTTATATATATATATATATATATATATAGTATACTATTATATATAGTTATTATATTATATATGTATATTATATAACATTAATAATATTTATAATATATAATCACATACTATATATATATATTATATATATATTATTATATATATATATACAACTCTTTTACTACCCTATATAGTATCACTATATTTATAACTCACTATTTATATATATAGTATATACTAATTCAGGCTTGGGTTCAAGTACGAAGTATTGTACTGTTTACTTGGATAAGTACATTGCTCTTGCGATGGGGTCTAAAGTACTTGTACTTGTACTTATACTGGACAGTATTCTAAAATCCAGCCTTACTCTCTTACTCTTCGTTACCTGTTGCATCTTTGAGCCTTTCTCGTTACTTCCCGTGGTACTTTGTGCTTAGGTACTTGCAAGTACTTTTGGCATTTTTAACTTTTGTTATATATCATTTTTTCTATGTTATCGTTTTATTCATTTTTCCTAGCGTATTGATATTATATCTTATCCTTATATATGTTTATTCGTAGAATAAACTTACCATTTAATTGAATGTAGAAAGGGTATAGCGTACTCATCTATGTAATTCACACACACGTTATATATATACTATTATCACTATATATATATTATATATACACTTATATTATAATTATATCTATATATATATTAGATATACTAGTACTATAATATACTATATTTTAAATTTGCATAATATTATATATTATACCTATATAGATAATATACTTACACTATATAATCTATATACTGATTAATATATCTATCTATATATATATATTTACTAATATAATATTAGTATACTCAACATATCACCATGAATATCTATTTTCAATTCAATTGGAATCTAATCATATGTTAGTATATATATATTAGTAACTATTTTATTTATTACTTGTCATATATTATATTTCATTATATCTACCATATTACATACCTATATTACTATCATAGTTACTATATATAACTCTACTAACTATATCACTTACTTTAGTGTCCTAGGATCATATACTATACTTACCACATAACTATATATACTTATATCTACACGTTATATATATACTATTATATTTAGTATATATATATGTATATTAGCTATATACTATTATATATTATACTAGTATATCATTAAGTTCACATTATTCATATATACTATATATTAGATATATATAATAGTATACTATATATATATATATCAGTCAACCACCTTTTTTGCCCACAAGAACTGGGGCACCTGTGGGAAGCGTGCGTAACATTGCCCGGAAACAGAAAAGATAGTAGTAAGGAATAGACACATAAGTTCGAAACAGAAGCCCATGCGCTACCTCCCCTTAAATACATATTTTGAACGAAACTCGCCCGCCAGTTCAGACAATCCACCCTAGAGCTTCACGGGACCGAGCCGGACCCTCCTCACTATAGCATCTCGCCAATGTGGGGTTCAATCCCTTGGCCCAGGTGCGGCCCACAACCATACACACTCCACAAAACCCTTGAATGTTAGCTCCTATATATCGAATTTTCGTTCTCGCCCCTGCCAGAACTCACATTCACCCTCCATAACGACATATCTTTTTGCTACTCAACCCACTTTTTCTTCGGTCTCCCAGCCACGTTAATTCCCAACCACACTCACACCACGTATACATCTCGCTTAACCGAAACCTTACTATTTAATCCCATCCCTTCTACATAAACCAAACCATCTACAACTGTATTCATTTATTCTCCATTTATCCGTTTCTTCTCCCACCATCTACCACCTCCTTGCTTAAAAGTACGTTGAATTTCCCCGTCATTTATCGATTCTTCTCACATACTAACACGCCCCTTAAGATTATGTGGTCCAGTCTGAACAACATTTACTTTAGATCCTAGTACCCTTTTATTCACGACCCATATCCTCACTACTATCATTAAACACAGGTAAAATTGACAGTATCCTCATGAATGACCCTAGCGCACTCAAGACTTTCAGTCTTCTTTAACATTCACCAAGATTAATTGCCATCAGCCCACCTTCCTGTCCGATCTCACAACTTTCTTAACTTAGGCATTATGGTTTAGTATGATAATGTGTGGATCAAATCTCTGAACATTGAAACAAATTATTCGGCATAATAGGAGTGTCAGCAGAACAATTGTTTTTAGGACTTATGGATCTGTGCAAACAGGCGTATAATAGGATATTTGATAGGAAAGCTTCTATGACAGCTGTTATTTAATATATGTGCTTGGTCGTAACGCCTCCTGAATAGAATTCAAAAGTCATTGTATTGCACCACGATATTGAAAGGCGTGATGAAAAAATAAATAGAGTACGAAAGTGTTTGCTTTTATTTTAATAAGCGGCCGTCCGAGACAGAGGATGTGCTATGTCTCCCTTGCAATCCAATCTTGTATATGGATGAATTATGAAAGAATTAGAGGTAGGGTCGGCAGAGGAAGATGTTACAATAATGGAGGAATAGAAGAGAGGGAGGAATTCCCCTACCTATTATATTAGGATGATTTGGTTTGTTTGGCGGAATTCTGAATGAGATTTGAGAGGTTAATTGCGTAGATAGATTTGAGCCGGGTGTAAAGGAGCGGGTTTTTGAAAAGTAACACGCGCCCTATATAAGGTTGGTTAGTGGTGAGGAAAGTCCTCGTCTGTTGAAGTTTATTAGATGTGACCCAGTCCTGGAAAAGATGTCCGAATTTAAATACTTAGGAGATATGTTGTTGAATGAAAAGGAAGCGGATTGATTGTAGAGTGTAGTTATTGAAAATTGTGAACTGTTCAGCTAAGGGCTGGTGCAGTTAAAGCGGTGGTGGCACTTAAAAGGGACCTGAAGTCCTTCTGAGTGCCTGCTAGGGTCTTTACTATGAGGGATATGTTGTTACCCGTGTTTTAATCCCTATATAGATGGGACAATGGTTCTGCGAAAATTAACGCAGCGGCTTGTATAGATCCTATATAATCATTACAATGTGCTTCAGGCTTGTGTCATCGCATGACGAACAATCTATAGTGGAATGGGTCTTACGTTGCTACGACGTGCGCTGAAGTAGAAATGTGATAATATGGAGAATGAAAAGTACGGTATTAGAGAGTTGTTTGTGTGGGAGAATGGGGCAATATGACTTGAGCAAATAAATTTCAACAGTACCGTCTGAGATGAATCTTTGGTCACTGTTTGGCAAAGGATGACACTGACTAGTCGCGTCGTTTAAACTATGTAACTGGGTTAAGGTCGTTGGAATCGACCGGATGTGGAGACAGAAAAAAAAGTGGATATGGACTCAAAAAAGAAATTGCCTGGGGAGAGGATAATGTAAGTTTGTGGCAGAGGCTGAGAGAGGAAAGGTGCATAACAGGATGTGAATGGCGGGTTTTATGTGGAGGTATGGTTGGTAGGCCCACCTGGGCCAAGGACATGAACCCCACAATTGACCGAGATGTCATAGTCTAAGGGTTATCGCGCCGCGGTACCGCTGAAGTTCTAGGGTGGGTATTTTCTTCTGACTTACGACGAAGCGAGTTCTCACTTAATTGGTTATAAAGGCGGCGGTAAGGTTGGCATTTCTATTCGACTGTTCAATTCTTCTACCTATTTTCTATTCCGGTGCGTGTTAGCGCAAACCTTCGACCTCCAGTCTTGGCGAGAGAAGATGGGTGATGATGAATAATTAACCTATATAATTTAATAATATATTATATATATACTAATATAACTATAATTTTATATATATATATACTATATATTATATATATATTGTTTTTCTCAACTTACAAGTACTCTAGTACTTGTACTTCGTACCTTGATACCATGTTACTATTGTACTATGTACGATGTACCTTGAACCCAAATTCATAGATGTACTTGGTGCTCTGTACTTGTACCTTCGAAAAATTCTATAGAGTACTTGTACTGGCTCCTCTGTACTTGAAAAAAATGTACTGAACTCCAAGACCTGATAAGTATATACCTATTACTTTATATCATATATACGATATACTACTATATATATACTACTATCATACATATATATATACATATAACTTACTATATATATATATATATATATTATAACTAACAAGTGCATATATATATATAATATATATTATATATATAATTATATATTATATTAGAGTTTGTTTAATAACTTGCTATATATATATATACTATATATATGACATATATATATCATACATATATCTATATATATTAGTATATAATATATATAAGTACTATATTATTCAGTGCAACATATATATATATACTATATATATATATATATATATATTACTATATATACCCTTATATATACATAATATATATATCTATAGATATCTATATATAATATATATAATATACTTAATTACGACTATAATAGTATATATCAAAGCATCTTTATTTAAAATGCTATCATAATATAATAATAACTACCTGTATATATATATATATACTCCAACCTATTATATAATATATGCTATTATTATCAATCATTACCCTATTATATATTAGTAATAGTAGTAATATATTGCCTATATAGTTATATAGTATATATACTATATATATATAGTCATAGTATACTAGTAATATACCATATATACTATAATAGTATATAATACTTATACTACTACTATTTACTCATATAGTATCTCTTTTTAAAGATATATACTATATACTATATATTATATACTAATATATAATAGTTTCTATATATAGTAGAAATAAGACTTGTGTTACTATAATAACCAAACGATAATATACTATTACTATTATATACTATATACTATAGCTATATATCATATTTAAATGTTCAAACTTAAAACAATTAACTGTGCATTTAAAAGAAATAGATATCTATAGAATATACTTATATATTATATATAGTGATATATTATATATTACCTATATATATTTTATATATATATATATATATATCCTACTCCATACTGTACTTAGACATCCCAATATCATATCTCACCCACAACGTGCAGTCCAGATATATGTTTCACTATTCTGAGAACGACCCATTTCCTCTCCTAAAAAACAATTTTACCTTCAATTACCATTCAAAAACAACATGGCAAAACATACGTACATCCATTTTTATAAATCACAGCATTGCTCTCTTTACTTTTTCTGTTTGTATGCAATAATCGGACGCTAATGTTCAAGTTAAAAACCTACAAAATTTAAGTTTGACCAGATTCACTGCCACCAAAACTCTTCAAAACCAATATTGCCGACGAATTTATAATGTTGATTCCTCTTTACTCATCAGAGAGACGACAAGAACCTATTCCCTACAATTTTTTACTCTTTATTAACTTACATTTCGACTATGTACGGAAAAAGGAAAACTTAAAATGGCCGCTTGGAAAAGAAATTAAAAAACAAAATAAATGAAAAATCAGATATATATGATTCTTAAATACTTGTTATATATTCACATTATTTGGGTCTCTAAATAAAATACTACTACTACTACTACTGTCATTACTACTACTACTACTACTATACTACTACTACTACTACTCACTTACTAGAACCTGTTCAGATTCACTGATAATAATAATAATAATAATAATAATAATAATAATAATAATAATAATAATAATAATAATAATAATAATAATAATAATAATAATAATAATAATAATCAGAATAATCAGAATAATCAGTGAATAAATCAGCCAAAATACAAAATTAGTATAATAGAATAATCCATAATTAATAATCAATAATTGAATTAATAAATATACATACATAATAATATATTAACTAACTAATAATAAATAATAAATAATAATATAATGAATATAATATAATATATATAATAATAATAATCATAATTATACATAAAATAATAATCAATAACTAATAATAATAATAATAATAATAATATATAATCCCCAGACATAATCAAATAATCGTACATCAACATCAACACATCGACAGTCTTCATCTCATACCCACTACCCATCAATCTGAACCTCAGACTATAATTCACCGCTAATAAGACTCCATCCTATCTCAATAATAATTTCATATCTGATCCATAATAATAGATAATCTAACTTAATAATTAACAACCAATAATAAATAATAATAATAGATAATAATAATAATAATAATAATACCTCCACAGCGCAACACCCCCACCATATCTATCCGAACCACACTCTCTATATCCAAACTAACTACACTCGCACATCAGACACACACACTTACTCTCAATACCTCCACTACCTACTACTCATTAATACACACTCCACTATAATTCAATTATTAATAATAATAATAATTAATATATAATAATAATCAACATAATTATAATAATACACTAATAGTAATAATAAGTCTAATAATAATATAATTAATTTCTAATAATATACATAATATATAAATATTTTAAAAAGAAAAATTTTTCACGTTTATTGAAAAAATTGAACATGTTATATATTTTCTTTTAGCCAAATATACTATATATCATATTTTAAATAATCTAATATATATACCTAATATATTATATATATACTTCACCCTACATCTAAAAATACTAATATACGTTATATATATACTAATATAATATAGTATAATATAATGATTATACTCATGTATATAAATATTATTAGCACGAACTTAGTCTTAGCACTGTACTTGATAGACAATAAAAGTTCTTTATTACTTAAACTAAATTGCAGATATTTTTGTTAAGGTGTTCTGAAAGAACTGGATATAATTAAATTGTACGCTGAATGAACCTATATTATATATTCATAGTCATTATACTTACTATATATATATTATTATTAATAAACTATTTACTATACTATATATATATAGTATACTATTATATATATATATATACTATATACAATAATTATATATCCTATA
>JABUQX010108793.1:0-5000 GCA_015478945.1 Trachelipus rathkii | reverse complement strand
TCTCTCTCTCTCTCTCTCTCTCTCTCTCTCTCTCTCTCTCTCTCTTCCTCTTCCTCTCATTAATGCTAGAT
This sequence comes from Trachelipus rathkii, assembly GCA_015478945.1. Lineage (NCBI taxonomy): Eukaryota > Metazoa > Arthropoda > Malacostraca > Isopoda > Trachelipodidae > Trachelipus > Trachelipus rathkii. Next base: position 4,929 of record JABUQX010108793.1, on the reverse strand, counting down.
TTCTCTTCCTCTTCTCTCACTATTGCTAAATCTCTCTTCCTCTTCCCTCATTACTGCTAGATCTTTCTTCCTCTTCCATCATTATTAGTATATCTCTCTTCCTTTTCCCATATTAGTGATCTCTCTCTCTCTCTCTCTCTCTCTCTCTCTCTCTCTCTCTCTCTCTCTCTCTCTCTCTCTCTCTCCCACTTTCTTCATTACTGCTAGATTTTTCTTCCTCTTGCCTCATTATTGCTAGATCTCTTCCTCTTCTTAATTACTGCTAGATCCTTCTTCCTTTTCCCTCATTATTGTTGGATCTTTCTTCCTCTTCCCTCATTATTGCTAGATCTCTCTTCCTCTTCCCTCATAATTTCTCGTGTAATTCAGCATTAGTGACGCAATAGAAATGTGGCGACATTTCTGTCATTTTATCTATTTGGGCGTCATCCACTCAATTCTTGTCACTTTACTCTGGTCATTTAATTTTCTTCAATTGCATATCACCTCAAAATTTACATATTGTATTTAAAAAATATAATTATTGCCAAATTTAAGTATGCAAAAATTATTTTATTTATTTATTTATTTAGTTATTTATTTAGTTAATTATTTCTTATTTAAAGTAATAAAAGTAAAATATGCTGACTCTACAGTTTTATTAGCTAATATTTCGCTTCAGTAATAAAAAAGGTGTACTCTATTACACTATAAAGATGAATGACTCTAAATCAGATCAATAAGGTAGAAGTTTATTATATTATTCAGTTGAAGGTTGGTTCATTAACTCACTGGAGCGGCTCGGTGTGGTGCGGTGCGGTTCGGTGCGGTGCGGTGCTGTGTGGTGCGGTGCGGTGCGGTGCGGTGCGGTGCGGTGATAGTCCAACCGTGGTTCAAGCTATTATAAATTGAACTTCGTCTATATGTGCTTTCTATTGCTAGTTTTCTAATTGACTAGCCATATCATATACTTTGCAACGTACATAAAATTAGATTAAGGAATCTAGCAAGTACTAACAAAGATAAATTTTAACTAAATATAATAAGTAGCCCACGAAAACTTTTAGTATTGGAACATATGAGAATGAGATCCAATATATTCCCACTAATTCAGTACTTGTAGGGAAACAATTGAAAAAGAAAACAATCATAAACATCAGAACAAATACCGAATGGTAACAAAAAATAATCATCTTAAAATATGAATAACTAAACAGGGTGTACAAAAAATTTGACTTTGTGAAAATGCATCTAATATGAAAGAAATTTAGAAAAAGTAAAGCTTAAATTTCATACAAGTAATAAATAGTTTGCATATGATATTATATCTTAAGCCCCAACACCCTAAGATAATTTTTAATGCAATTTCTTTTTTTTTTTTATTACACCTGTAAGGAAAAAATATGGGAAGTAGGGAATAGTAGAGATAATATAAGAAAAGGGAAAATCAAATATTTCACAATAGAGCAAGTAATATGTTATCTAAGAGGATGAAGAATGGAATATCTATTTGGATGAATAGGATCAAAGTAGAAAGATAAAAGAAGAAGGAAATAGTGTGATTGAGTGGTTAAAAAGATTGCTTAACCTATCTTAGAAAAATGAGAAAATTCCCCAGAATGGGAAAGATGCTTAACTTGTCTCACTCTATAAAGGAAACAAGAGACAAAATAAGGTGTTTAAACTTTAGAAAAGTAGTTGGTTTAATGAAATGGGAAAGCTGATATATATATATATATATATATATATATATATATATATATATATATATATATATATATATATATATATATATATATATATATATATATATATATATATATATATATATATATACTGCTATATATATATATATATATATATATATATATATATATTTTTTTCTTATTTTATTATATATATATATATATATATACTGCTATATATATTGAAATGGGAAAGCTTATATATATATATATATATATATATATATATATATATATATATATATATATATATGAAACAGGAGTGACTTCATAAGGCTATTTCGGAAGGAAAGAGGCTGCCTAGATCAAGTGTTTGATCTGAAAATGTCGAGTGACATGTTAAGAGAGGATAATTTTTTTTAGGTCAATTTAATGAACTTGGTGATTAGTAGAAAGCGTGTCAGAGTAACATAAAGGTGGAGAAGTTGTTCGATGTATCGACAGGGTTTTCTCAAGAATGCTTGGCCTTCTATGCTGTTTAATGTGAATTGAGAAATTGAGAAAAACAAGAGCAGTGGGTAGAGGAATAATGTTGAGTCTTCCTGAAGACGGCATATTTGTAGTGGCAGACGTCTAGGGAAGGACTGCTTTGGCAAGAATCAGAGTTTGAAAGAGCCTATAGAGAGAAAGACTGAAAATTAAGGCATATAAATATAAATTTATGAGAGAAGAACAAAGAAGAGCGCAGAGGAAAAGAAAAGAGTGAAGGGAATAATATATTGAAGAGAGATTTGAGGTAAAATTAATTTCAAAGTATTAATAATGGGAATAAATCTGAAAGTAGATGGAGCATGCAATAGGAGATTGACCATACTACTTGTAAGATAGTAAAAATAGTAAAACTATTGGGAGGCTTAGAGAAAATTAAAAAAAAATTATAGTTTTACGAGGAAAGTGAAGACTGGATTATTTGAATGCATACTTGCATGGATTGTATGGATGTGAAACTTGGCTGATTTGATAGAAAATGTGCAAATGGAAAAAAAGTCAAATAGGCAGGGCATTGTAGAGAAGTTCAAAGAAAGTGGACATGAGATATGTTGAGGAAAGAGCCACGCCCCAAAAAAATGATCTCAAGTGTATAAAACGTGGGAAAGATCTAGATTAAAATGGAAAGATAGTATGAAAGAGGTGCTACTACTAGACAGCTTACCATGAATAAGGGGCAAAAATTTCCACAGAGCAGATGTGAATAGAGAAATGTCCTGAGGGCAATGAATTATAATAGTATATAGATTGTAAAAAGGACACTCTACTACTGACTCCATCTGACATTGAAGGGCACTATATATATATATATATATATATATATATATATATATATATATACTACATATATATATATATATATATATATATATATATATATATATATATATATATATATATATATATATAAATATATATATATATATATATATATATATATATATATATATATATATATATATATATATATTACTACATATATATATATATATATATATATATATATATATATATATATATATATATATATATATATATACTTTTATATATATATATATATATATATATATATGAAATATAATCTTCCGCAGGAAAACTTGTTGAGCTTGTCTTTAAGAGACTTATGACAGAGGACATATTATACATATTATTCCACGAAATATGAGCCATTCATAAATTCAGAAGAGATTCAACGAGTTTCAACTAATCAGTTTCCTCCACCCACCCAAGTACTTCACCCCACCCCCACCCCCCCCACCCAAAACCCCCCCCCCCCCCCAACCCCCCCCCCAAAAAGGAGTTATTACCCTATGCCACCCTATTGTAAAAAAATTGATTCTATATCAGATCAATAAGGTAGAAGTTTATGTAATTATATTAGTTGAAGGGGGCTGACCGACTCACCGGACTGTGTGCTGTGGTACGGCCCGGCCCGGTGCGGTGCGGTGGCGGCTATTATAAAATGAACAATATTGCCAAAAAATGGGAAAAAAAGATGTAAATTTTTGTAAATAACATAATACTTAAAAATGTTAAAGCAACACACTAAGAACAATATATATATATATATATATATATATATATATATATACTATATATATATATAACACATATATAAACACGTAACACACATATACTGCTGTATACCGTCTTATGCATAACTTTACGCACTCTTCTTTCTCACGTACCGCCGCCACATATATATATATATGCTCTGTATATATAGCCCAAACCCACGGTATCTGCCATATATATATATATATATATATATATATTTATATACGCCCTTATATATATATATATATATATACACCTTATATATATATATATATGCAGTTCATAATAATTTATTCACTTGAAGCTCTGAATATATTTTGAATGTAGAAAGGATCAGAGGACAAATATATATATATATATATATCCTTATATATATATATATATATCTTATATATATATATATATATATATATATACATATATATATATATATATATATATATACATATACTACTATTGCTATATGCCGCCCGCCGCGCCATACTCTCTCACACTTCCCTTATATGGTACTTATATATATATATATATCTTATATATATATATATATATATGCTGCTTCTACTCACTTATATATATATATATATATATATATATATATATATATACTGCTCTCTCTATTATACATAAAGAGGTGGACCGGTTAAAGATATTTACTATTCGCCAATGCGAATATTTATTTTTAGTATCCGCGGATGCGGTGGGTTGCGGATAATATTTATTAGTTATCAGAGTTAAGGACGGGTAACGAAAATTTTAAGTTAGTAGTAACATATGTTAAAAATTTATTGTTTACTATTAATAAATTGCCAATCATTGCATAACGAAAAGTAGTCAGTTTATGTGGTTTCCAGTACCGTGGCATGGGGGTTGGGGGTTGGGGGTTGGGGGTTGGGGGTTGGGGGTTGGGGGTTGGGGGTTGGGGGTTGGGGGTTGGGGGTTGGGGGTTGGGGGTTGGGGGTTGGGGGTTGGGGGTTGGGGGTTGGGGGTTGGGGGTTGGGGGTTGGGGGTTGGGGGTTGGGGGTTGGGGGTTGGGGGTTGGGGGTTGGGGGTTGGGGGTTGGGGGTTGGGGGTTGGGGGTTGGGGGTTGGGGGTTGGGGGTTGGGGGTTGGGGGTTGGGGGTTGGGGGTTGGGGGTTGGGGGTTGGGGGTTGGGGGTTGGG
>JABUQX010108792.1:0-13293 GCA_015478945.1 Trachelipus rathkii | reverse complement strand
GATCCAACTCAAATGCACCCACCAACCTCTTCCCCCAACCTCCGACCTAATGAAAGAGATTTTTACAATGAAGTATATATCTTGCAACTAGTAGTTAAAATTCAAATATTAGGAAGGCTGTGCTTGAGAAAAATCAATTTTTCTGCCACATTTTTCGGATGAGAGTGTTTCTCTTTCATCATATATGTACCAGCATTGCTTTAAAATATCTCTATTGAACAATAGTGAAGGACAGGCAATATTTCTTTGCAAGTTTACCAGCGTGGATAACATTTGCTAAACTTCCAACAACTGATGATCATCATTGAATCTAATCGTTTTTCTTGGTGATAAGTTTTCAACCATTTCACTACCATCGTTTCTTCATCACTACTGACTGTAGAAATTCTTCCATGAACCTGTTATTGATTTACAGGTGTTGTTTCTGTAGATATCGTTTTTTTCCTTTTAATGTGGCGAATTAAAGACTGTTCGGATTGAAGTTTCAACTGTAACACAAAGTAAGGACTCAACTTGTTTATAAATATGTTCAAAAACCTTGGATTGATAGAGAGCTGAAGCAGTTGCGATTGTATGATACTTAGAATTCATTAATTATCCAAAACTAAGCCTTATTTCTAGCTTCCTAGTGAATTACATCTTTCATGCTTTTTAACCCGGCACTCATTTCATTTTGAAAGATGGCCCACTCGGTAGCAAGTAAATGGTATTACATAAGAGACGAAAACTGTATAGGCGCTGATTTTTGGTAGTTTTTCAAATGGTTTCAACAGCTTAATACAGTGTGAATATGATGTCATTTTCCACATTAATAAGAATGTCAACTTTCGAATACACGCGTACGAAGCAAAAAGTTCTTTGAGCAATACTTCTTCCATTTATGAGTACTATCCAGCGAGTTGGAATGTCTTTGGTAACATTAAGATATGAATATCAAGCCGTTTTTAAATTACCTTCAACTCATTTTCATTTCATTTCTTTTTTTGTTGCATATAGGTATTTTGTTTTAATTTCTTGTCCCCAAGCGTGACGATAAACATTCCGCGCAAAATCCCAGGCAACCGATGCGGAAACGGATGCGATTTAATAATGTCGATGCTCCGCGGATGCGATGCGATGCGCGATGTTACCTGCCAATCACTAACATTATATATATAAAGTATATATATATATATATAATATAAAATATTATTTATATATATATATATATAATAATATATAAATATATATAAATATAATATGATATAATAAAATATAATAATATATATATACTGTATATATATATATAATAAATATATTATATATATATATTATATATATATATAAATATATAATATATATAAACTATATATATATATATATAGATATAATATAATTATTAAATATATATAATATATATATATATTATATATATAGTATATATATATATTATTTATATAATATATATATATATATATATATGATATATATTAATATAATATATAATATATTATATATATTTATATATATATATATATATATATATATATATATAATATACAAAATATATAATTATATATATTATATATAATTATATATATATATATATATAATATAATATTACTAATATATAATAAATATATATAATAATATATATATAATATTAGATATATAATATATATATATATGCCCTAGTCTATAAAAATAGAACACTTCAGTGAGGAGAGGCGGTAAATCTTTTGAAATAGCCAATAAATATCCTCAACCGTCATAAATGAAATCATACGCATACCTCTCAAGCCATACCACGTGGAAAAGCACAATTTCAAATGCTAATAATCATAATTAAGGATTAGCATAATGCCTCAACAATTTTTGCAAGCACCACAAACAATGTAGAAAATAATTTTTTATGGGATTCTCTGGAGTGTTATAAATTTTTTTTTTATAAAAATGAAAATTAATATTAATTTAATATCCGCCTCCCCAGAAAAGCATCTCCGAACAGATTTCTAATCTAATGCTTCGATATCACTCTTGAAACTGGTACCTATTTAAATGAACAGGAGGGTGGTTGGAACACTGCTGTGGCGTACCTGGCATCTGCTTGGGAAAACCACTAATTTGACGCCGCAAAAGTCAAAAAACGCCGAAATGTGCACAACATGCTTGTTGCGACAAATTGCAATAATAAGACAAAGAAAAAATTTCCTCGCGCCAATTCGAGCCATCGACACCAGCGTCGCGCGACAATGTACAGAAGCTCTACCACTAGTCCGATCCCCCTTCCCAGAAAAAGAAGCATATCAGAACAGTTCTAATCTCCTGCTTCGATACACTGCTTTGGAAACTTATACTTATTTAAATCCGACAAGAGGGTGTTCTGGAACACCTCGGGGTACATGATTCTGCAGGTGTTCCTGGGTGACAGGAGTATCAACCAAATTCCAAAGATACCCCGAATGGCCACAACATGCGTATGCCAAACAAATTTGCAAATAATACGAAGAAAAAAATTCACTCGCGCCAGGACTCGAACCATCGCAACAGCGTCGACGAGACAATGGACAGGAAGCTCTACCACTAGTCCAATCCCCCTTCCCCAAAAATAAGGATACGGAAACATTTCTTAATTTACTGCTCCGATACCACTGCTTGAAACTCGTTACTTATTTAAATCGACAGGAGTTGTTGGCAACAACCTGTGTGGCTACATGCCATTCTGCTTTGGTGCACCTGGGTACAGGACAACCAAAAACCAAAGTCAAGCGAACGCCGAATGGGCCCCAACATGCTTGTTGCGCAATTGCAATAATAAGACGAAATAAAATTTTCACTCGCGCCAGACTCGAACCATCGACAACAGCGTCCCGTTAGACAATGTAAGAAGCTCTGTCACTTGTCCGAGCCACCTTCCCAGAAAAAGATTGCATCTCGAAAATTTTTATATATGCTTCGAAATCACGTTTGAAACTCAGTACTATTTTAAATGACAAGAGGGTGGTTGAACACCATCTGGGGCTACATGCAATTCTCTGGTAATTCCTGGGTAACAAGAGCAACTAACAAAGTCAAAGAAAACGCCGAAAATGGCACAACATCTTGTTGCAACAAGTTGCAAAAATAAAGACAAAGAAAAATTTCACTCGCGCAGGACTCGAAAACCATCGACAACAGCGTCGCCGTAAGACAATGTACAGAAGGGTCTACCACTAGTCCGATCCGCCTTCCCAGAAAAAGAATCATATCGGAACAGTTTCTAATTTACTGCTCCGATACCACTGCCTCTTGAAAACTCGGCACTTATTTAAATCGACAGGAGGGTTGGAACACCTGCTGGGGGCTACATGCCTTTCTGCTGGGTGCTCTTGGGTTACAGGAGCACCAACCAAAGAAAGCAAACCCGAAATGCCACATGCATGCTGTTGTGTTCAAATTTGACAATAATAAAGACGATAAAAATTTCAGTCGCCCAGGACTCGAACCATCGACAAACAGCGTCCCGTTAGACAATGTGCAGTAGGCTCTACACTAGTCCTATCCACCTACCCAGAAAAAAGAAAGCATCTCGGAACAGTTTTCCAATTTTACTGCTCAGATATCACTGCTTTGAACTCCGTAATTATGAAAATCCATGGAAGGGTCTTGGAACCACGATATATATATATATATAAATATAATAATATAATTATATATATATATATATATATATATATAATATATATATTATAGGTTATATATAAAATATATATAATATATATATATATATATATATTATATATATATATATTAATAAATATTAATATATATATATATAATATATATATAGAATAAATATTTTTTGGCCGTCTGAAAAAGGAAATAATTTTTAAAAATGTTTATCTGCCTTTTACTCCCACTTCATTTTTATCTCATGATCTCGCAAAAAAAATCATAAAAAAAAACGTACAGTTATTTTTTCTTAAAATTTGTAACCACTCTGCATATAAAAATCCTTACAGAATGACGTTTATTTAAATCTGTATGATGTAAGTGGGTCACACGTGATTGATTGTTTTTACTCAAAAAAATTTGAAAATATTGTGTCCGAAAAAACTTTTAGAAAACAAAATTTGAAATAAAGTGTCTAAATGAAATGTATTCCTACACAAAATAGGAGTATTTTAGTGAAAAAGCATTGAAATATCTTAAATTTATCAGTTTTTGCCATTTTTCGTTCCTCAACCCCGAAAAAAAAAATTTTCCCCCTCCCTTCCCCCCAAAAAATGGCGAATAGACATTCCTATGCAGGGCAAAAACAATAAAAATAAATAGTTGTTAATCAAAAAAAACATTTCTTTTATCGGTTCGAAGAAATGGATTTTGAGGATAAAGTCTCCCTTAAGGTGTAAATTTTTGTGAACGTATGTGAAACCCATGCGTGTAGGTCTGAATATTCCATGAGGAGATGGCCTCCAACAATGTCTAATGTACAGCTTTATGTTGATATGTAACATGAATGCCAGAGATAGTCTATTAGTATCCTTCTTCACCACTCTAATAAATAGTTGCCACTGATCGTGCATTTATGATACCTTGTTGCGCCAAGTTTCCAATGCAATCACGCAGCACGATAGAAGTGTTCGGACAGCAAACATTAACATCGCATAATTACTTTTGATTACCTAGGAACGCATGCAATGTAGCGATTACCATTGTTTATGACGTATTATTATATTACCATTCCATTATTAGGATGTTAATACCCTGAGCGATTAAATCAGGATACATGCTGGGGTGGGAATGAGAGGCTATGTAACAACAAGCAAGGAGCAATGCTAACTGAAGTCCTTTTATATAAACAGTTATAATTGAAAAAGAAATGTATTTGACCATTCACAATAATGTTAAGCAATGCCTATTAAATACTATAAAGACAAACTAAAAACAAGATTACGGACACATGATACAACTCCGCATGTTTAATACGTAATGCAGATTTTCAATCCCGCATTTAAAAACAATGTTCACTGAAGGATTCTTTATATTAATATATATTTATATACTACATATATATATATAGTAATATAATATATATATATATAATATATATATATATATATTAGTATAATATATATAGATATAGTATATAAAATATTACAGAGGTGCATCGTTACTCATAAAAGTAATTCCGTACCGTACTCCGTTACTTGGAAAAATAATTCCTTTTCTTTGAAATGAAAAATAAAAGTATCGAAGGTTCCGTTACTCTGTTACTTTTTGCTTTTGACTAAGACATTAATTACGGCATCTTAGGTTATTTATGGGTTTGTGTATATTAAATTTTCAACATTATTATTATTATTTTTAAAAGAGAATTTGCCTTAAAAAAAAATTATAATTATTACTCAAAAATTAATAATTTTACTTTTAGTTTCAAAAAACTGCATCGCGAGGGGGGATATATTGTTTGTATATTCCTTTATGGAATTCCTTTATGAGGTTTAATTTTCAGTGTCCTAATCATTCTGTTGTTTATCCTGTAATTTAAATAAAATATACACTTTAATTATGACAAACATAAACAGCAACAATGCTTGTAAAATACCTACTTATTTAATTATTATTATTTTTTTTATTAATTTATTTATTTGTAGTATATATTTTTAATATTTATTTATATTATAGCTATATTTTAATGCTGTAATACATCCTTAGTTCATAATTATCATCTCCTTTAGTAAAGACAATATATAACCTGTTCCTTTTCATTCTTTCAGTCTTGAGAGTGTCTGTAGACAAAAGAATAACTATAGGTCAGCTTAAAAATGAACTACAGAAATATGTTGGTGTATCTGAAGAGCACTTTAAGCTTTATAAATATTATATGAATAGGTAAGGCATCAAAAAATAAATATTTGGTTATTAAAGTTTTAAATATTTAGGAAATTAAATTTTTTTAATCGCCATCCAAACTATTAAACAATTTAGACTTAAACTGTTGAAGTGGTACTGAAATTGTATATTAGAAAATGCTTTGACAGTAATACCTCGCATTTATTATCTTTTCAGTTTTTCATTATTTCATCTATTACGAAAGTAAGCTTTGTAAAATGATTTAAAGCATGAACCTTTTTAAACTTTTTAAACAATCAATCAATATATCTTCTACACTCCTATCATCCCATACCTTCGAACCCTGCCTGTTAGTAATGGTAATAATGATAATAATGCTTTAAAATTAGAGAACATAGGACTTCAGTAGAAGTATATATATATTGGTCAATCCATGTGAAGTTTAAAAAGAAAGAAAGAAAAAATTGGTTACTGACCCATTTTAAAAACGATTTATATTTTGCATAATGTTAACTTTACATGTTGACAGTTCAAAACTACAACAGAGAAAAATTTTATTCACGCTTGTTTCAATAGGGTGGTCATATTTGTTCCTTTGGGTAGGTCATTTTTTGTCATTTATAAGGGTTAGCTTTAACTTCATTGTTATCATTAGCTTTAGTAATTTCTTGGACAAATTATCAAGTATTATGATGTTAAGGACATTGTAAAGTACAATTTTTATAACTAAACTCTGCTTTTAAAATTATTCCTTCAACATTAATTTTTATTTCAAAGTTTTGTTTCAAATCAATGAAAATGTCATTTTTGGTGTGATTTTTAGAGGGAAGGCAATTTATGAATAAAGTCTAAAATATTTTGGGAAGTCCTAGCTATAACTGGTTTAATTTGAAAAAAAAAAAAATTTTGGTTTTTAATCTTGTACATTTTTTTTCACTACAGCTTATTAAAAATAGCTTTAGAAATTTGCCATTTTTTAGAACTCATTATCTCTGGTGGGCAAATATTTAAAAGTCTGAAATTTACACACATTAAAGTATTCGATCATAAGTAACTTCAGGTGAAAAATTGAGTTTGAGACTCGAGTGGTTTAAGAGATACAGCTTTATAAAAGTAAAAATAAATGTCATTATTTTGCAATATTACTATGGCCTAATTAATGGTCTTTATGCATATTTTTTCTGGGCATTTATAGTTATTTTAGTTAAGCTTTAAAATATAAACAATCAAGACATGATTAAATGATGCAACTGAAATATGTGCTAAGAAAAGTTAACCTTTCAAGGAAAATTTCGATTTGCAATGGAACAATTTAGAGAAATTTTCGAAATTGAAATTTGGACACAGTTTCACTAATTTCCATCCAATCTATATTAAATAAAAACAAAAAGCCTTATTTAGCAAGTTCTAAAACTTCAATTTTGAGCTTTTTTTTGTCAATTGAATGCTAACTACCAATATATTATAAAAAATTTACCACAAAGATGTACTCTAAGTAAAAATGTTAGGTTTATCCCTCCTCTAAGCAATACCAAAAGGGAAATAAAAGTTGTTGGTTTGTTTTTTTGCAAACCTTTTTTTATTGAAAAAAGTTGAAAATACAAAATGTTTCAACTCCTTTTCATAAGATAAGTTTGTAAATAGACAAATATCCCATGGGGCATAAAAAAAAAAAAATCTTATCAATGGACTGTAAAGAACTTTGAAGAATTTATCTTTTCCAAAGTAAAATTATTTAAGAGGTCTAAAATATGTTTCCTGTGCTGTGCCTTCTAATATGGAGATTTCTTAGGGCTTAGAGGACCTCTCTTTTTGCCTTTCTGACAAGTTCTGTGTGGGAGGAAGATTTTTCTTCTTTTTGGAAAAATTTTAAGGAAAAGAAATCTGTAAAGTATTAAAATCCCCACCACCACCTAAAGATATTTGTGGAATAGGCAATCCAAATTATTATTATTATTATTATTATTATTATTATTATTATTATTATTATTATTATTATTATTATTATTATTATTATTGAGTAGTAGTAGATGAAGAAGTAATAGTAGTTGTATTTTATAAAACAATTATTCGTTCATAGTAGTCACGAGTTTGAGTGCACCCGGACCAACGAGACTCTTTACTCTTATGGCGACAACAACGTCATGAAGATTAGACTCGGGCGAGCTCTTCTCCCTGATGAGTTTAAAGGCAAAGTTTTCTTACTCGATCCAAGCAATTCGGAAGACGTGAGTAATAATCGTGTTTTTATGTTGCAATTTTTTTTTTCATATAACTAATTTGTTTTCAAATAAAGATACTTGCCATTGTATTTAAATGCCGGTTATAATTACTTTTATTTGTATTATATACACTTTGTTTAGTATCTTAAATATTTGTTTCGTTTCTTTTAAATTTGTGGAATATTTGGTAAAATTTTTGTTTTTCATGAACATCTGTTGTGATTTTAACCATAATGTGAATTATGTTTTTTGTAAATTGTATATATATATATAGATATATATATATATATATATATATATATATATATATATATATATATGTTATTTATATATATATATATATATATATATATATATTCTTCTTTCTTTCTTTTCTTCACCTTCCTTCTTGCCCCAAGATTGGGGGTAAGGTGCTGCATTATCGAAAAGAAAAGCAGTAGGAGAACATGACAAACGTCGAAAAGACAGCCCAGCCTTACCGCCCTCTGTACCATTAATTAGTGAGAGCTCGTCACAGACAGAAAATCCACCCTAGAGCATCATGGGACTGCGACGGACCCTCACTATGGTAAATCGTCAATGGTAAGGGCTTCATCCCCTGGCCCAGGTGGGCCACAACCATGCCCCCCCATACAAAACCCCCGCCATTCTCCTATCATGCACCTTTATTCTCGCCTCTGCCAAACCCATTTCTTCCTTCAGACATTCGTTCACCGGACTCAATCCACTTTCTCTTCGGGTCTCCCAGCCTCGGTCGGTTCCCAACACAATTTCACCACTATACATCCGCTTAACCAACCTTACTATCATTCATCCTTTCCACATGACCAGTCCATCTCAACATACTCCTTCATTTATTCTCTCATTTAATTCCATTTCTTTATATTAAATCATTTTTTAAAACGAACGGTTTTTTTTAATCCCAACCCTACACCTAGCACACCCCTAAGATTGTCCATCTGAACACATTGAACTTTAGATCTATACTTATTCCAGACCATAGTCTCACTACTATTAACACAGGTAACAACATACCCCTCATGTAAGACCCTAGCACACTCAAGACTTAGTCCCTTTGCATTCACCAACGATTTAATTGCACCAGCCACCTTCCTGCCATTCACAACTTTCCTACTACACTCTGCATCGTCCGTTCCCTTCTCATCCAACATATACCCTAAATATTTAAACTCAGACACTTGTTCCAGCTGCTCACCATCTAACATAACTTCACACTGAGGAGTGTCCTCACTCACAACCATAACCTTACTCTTATCCACGTTTACTTTCAAACCCCTCCTTTTACACACCCTGCCAAATCTCTCTTACCAATCCTCTCAAACTCTCTTCAGATTCGCCACACAGAACCAAATCATCCGCATATAATAGGTAGGGCACCCCCCACCATCTCCATTCTCCACCATTCTAACACCATTTCCTGCCATCCCACCTCAAATTCTTTCATAACCCCATCCATATACAAATTGAATAACCAAGGAGACATAACACAACCCTGTCTCACTCCGCTATTAATCCTAAACCAATCACCGTTGACACCATTTATTCTTACACACGCTTCACTATCGTCATACATACTTTGGATTCCATTCAGAAGCCTACCACCAACACCATATATCACTAACACCTGCCATAACGCTTCCCTATTAACTCTATCATACGCCTGTTGCAAATCCATAAAACCTAAATACAATTTATTCTTCTTCTCCCTCATTTTCTCAATCATTTGTTTCAATGTAAAGATTTGATCCACACATCCTCTACCACTCCTAAACGCACCTTGTTCTTCACCAATCAGTCCCTCAGTCACTCGACGCACTATTCTTTCGACCAAAATACCAGCATATACCTTCCAACACTCATAAACTTATTCCCCATAATTTCTACACTGCAGTTCCCCTTTTCTCCCTTACCCTTATACTATTATTACTGCCTCCCTCCAATCCCTTGGAACTATACCTCCATAAACGCTTTATTAACAACTTCCAAATCCAATCAATCACCATCTCGCCTCCGTTCTTGATCATTTCACTAGTAATTTCATCTATACCTGCAGATTTACCATTCTTCAACTTTCTCACCCTACCCATTACCTCCTCCTTACTAATAACCTCATCCCCAAAATACCTATTCCTTCTTGCACCATCAAAACCACACACATTCACTAACACCTCATCATTACTGTTAATATTGTGCAGATTTTCGAAGTGTTCTTTCCACACTCCCCTCACCAGTTACAAAAGCACCATCCCTATTCATTATTCTAAGCAGATTCCCCTTATTCTCATTCTTAACCTTTCGCGCTTCCTTCCAGAAGAGCTTCCTATTTCCTTGTATGTCCTCATTCATCCTCCTTCCAAACTGTTCATTTACCTCTTGTTTTCTCCTACGTATACACCTTTTAGTATTTCTTTTTTCCTCCTTATATAATTCCAAGCATCTTTCTTTTGTATATATATATATATATATATATATATATATATATATATATATATATATATATATATATATATATATATATTATATATATATATATATATATATATATATTTTATTTTTATATATATATATATATATATATATATATATATATATATATATATATATATATATATATATATATATATATATATATATATATATATACTACTATTCAAAATTAACGCACCACTGGTTCATATGATGTTAACAGTTTACAGAAAGGACCAGAACGCTGTGTAACTTTATTATTCAAATAACATAGCATCAAGGACACAGTATATAGAGCTGTAATAGTGTTGCGGGTGTATAGGGTCCACCATTGCTATAATTAAGGTAAATAACAAACCACGTAACTCCAGCTTTAGCGATTGGGGGAAGGTTATGGCGGGGGCATGTTGAGTAAGTGGTCCATTCAGGTGTGAATTTAGCCGCCACAACCATGGAAAGGATTGCGCGTCGACTAACACGTGATGAGTGCGTACAGATTACCACCCACTGTGCCGAGTGCCGAGGGGTACGGGTACCGTGAACTCGGTCGACAGTTTGGTGTAACGCGCACAACTATTGCACGGGTCTTTCAGCAGTACCATGACACCCAGGAACATGCAAGGCTGCGGGGCCAGGGCAGGCCACGGCCCACGACTGGCGTTGAAGACCGTTTGATGTCATATAACAACAACGCACCTTCAAATACAGCTGCAGGAGGTACATGAGATTCGTGTGAGTGATAATAAATACTTAACATAATTTGCGGCCACGGAAACCGCCCGTAGGACCATTACACACCAGGGAGCATCGATGGGCTCGACTAGCATTTTCCCGGGAACACCTTCATTGGACCGTCGGCGATTGGACGAATGTGCTCTTTACGGATGAGTCCAGAGTCAGTCTCTACACTTCCGATCGGCGATCCAGAGTCTATCGACAACCTAATGAGAGGTACGTGCAACGTAATATGTTCGACGTTTTGCCACTTGGAGGTGGATCTCTCATGGTCTTGTAGGCATATCTTTAACGGGTCGAACAGAGTTGCACCTCCTAGATAGCGGTTCCCTAACCACCGCATGGTACATCACAGATATTCTTGACCCGTATTCCGTACCATATGCCACCTACATCGGTGACGGATTCGGCCTACAAGGCCAGATGTGTCACCGAATACCTAACGACGGTCCAAATCATGGCATTGGATTAGCCTACATACAGTAACGACCTAACCCAATTAAACATGTGTGGGAAATGTTGAAATGGCGGTTGCGACAGCTGCAACCGCCGCCAGGAACCCTCCAGGCCCTGCGGCAGGCGAAGCGTCGCGTATGGGATCTGATTTCCGTGGGGGACATTCGGCACCTCATTGGGAGCATGCCACGAACGACAGTGCCAAGCCGTCATCCGTGCCAGACGTGGCCATACACTTTTATTTTATTTTTTTTATAAAAAGTTTACACCTCACGGGCATACTCCTATTCTAGGAGGGCAACTTCTCTAGGTAAATGATACCAGGGATCCGGACTAGGGATCGAACCCGAGCCCTTGCCATGCAACTCTGTCGCTCTACCAATTTAGCCTAGGTAGCGGCCTATATATATATATATATATATATATATATATATATATATATATATATATATATATATATATATATATATATATATATATATATATATATATATATATATATATATATATATATATATATATATATATTATCGAGTAACACCATCCATACACGAACCCTTCGTTGTAATAGCATCCCACGTTGGAGGAAACGCATCAGCCACATACATGACCCACTCGCAGGCCCCAGGGGATTCCTAGGCCTCTTCCAATCTTTCCAATGCTGTATACTGTGTCCCTGATTCTATGTTATTTGCAGAATAAAGTTACACAGCTTTCTGGCTGTAACCTGTTAACGTCATATGAGCCAGTGGTGCGTTAATTTTGACGAGTATATATATATATATATATATAGTATATATATCTTTCTATATATATATATATATATATATATATATATATATATATTTATATATATATATATATATATATATTATATATATATATATATATATATATATATATATATATATATATATATATATATATATATCTTTCTCTTTCTTTCTCTTTCTTCACCTTCCTCTTTACCCCAAGATTGGTAAGGTGCTGTACAAGCATCGGAAAAGAAAAGCAGTAGAAGAACATGACAAACGTCGAAAAGAAAGCCCAGCCTTACCGCCCCCTCAGTACCCATTAATTAGTGAGAGCTCGTCACAGACAGAAAATCCACCCTAGAGCATCATGGACCGCGACGGACCCACTATGGTAATCGTCAATGTGGTGCTCATCCCTTGAAAAGGACCACAACCATGCTCCCCATACAAAACCCCTGCCATTCTCTCCTATCACGCACCTTTATTCTCGCCTCTACAAACTCACATTTCTCTCCTTCCAGATTATCTCGTTCACCGACCTCAATCCACTTTCTTCGGAGCCCCCCAGCCGGTCGGTTCCCAACACACTCTCCACTATACATCCGGGCTTAACCAACCGACTTTCATTCATCCTTTTCCACATGACCACAAACCATCTCAACATACTTTCATATTTATTCTCGCTTACCCCTTTCTTCACACCACACCACTCTCTAATACGTTCATTTCTCACTGAAGGGCGCACGAAAACGCGAAAGTGTTTCACGATAAATGCGAAAACGGTTAAACACCAAATCTGAGGGACTGAACGAAAAGTAATACCG
>JABUQX010108791.1:0-52188 GCA_015478945.1 Trachelipus rathkii | reverse complement strand
CCCAAGGGTCCCAAAAAATTCCCTATATATATAAAAATACGAAACAGGGAAAGTAGACCCAGGGCAAACCCAAACTATAATATATAAATATATATATATTATAATATATCATATATATATATATTATATATATATTATATTTATATATATATAATATATATATATATATATATATAAATATATAAATATGTATTATAAATATAATATTTATAATATATATGAAAAAAATTTACATATACCAGGCTCCGGCTTCCGGCTCCGGTCCCGGCCCCGGCTCTGGCTCCGGCTTACCTGAGCTAAGGTTTTACACTATTAGAAAATTTGATATCTGCAATACTTCTTTTAGTAGTATATATATGATTAATTAAATTGATTCATCACTAAAGAAAATCTGGATTTATAAATAATTATAATACCAGTATCTCGGTGCACTCTGGCTTTACTCTTGCGCCGGCTCCACAATTTCGAAATTTCTCGGCTCCGGCTCCGGTCCCGTTTCCGACTAAGTTTTCTCCACCATTTGAAAATATTAATCAGTAACTTTCTTTTGTAACAAATATTATTTTTACCCTAATATAAAAAAATATAAATCTCCATGCATTAAAAAAATTATATATATTAATTAATAATACCCAGGATCCACCTATCCTGAGGCTCCGATTCGGTCTACCTGAGCTTCATATGCTTCGTGACCTCCTGAAATTCACCTATTTTACGGATAAAATGCTGGAGCCTAGGGATTAGGTATAATTGCAATAATAATACATAAATATAACTAAATATAAATTAAAAATACAAAATAAATTCTCTTATTATTAATAATAAAAAATATAAAACATTTTGTTTTCAGATATCACTGGATAGAAAAATCTTACTGGGTGAAGAATTGTGAGAAATTTTTAGATTCTAACACCTCTCTAAATAAATTTTCTTATTATCATAAAAAAAAATTAATAACTATAATATTATATTAATAATATCCAAAAAAAATTAATATATATACACCATGATGTTACAGGAGTGATTTTTATCATACTTAAAATTATTATATAGATAATAAAAAAAAAATTATGAGTGATTAGTAATAAATATAAATAATATATAATTTATATATAAATATTAATTATATATGAATATACTATATAATTATATTTAAGTCTCTATCTCTAAAAAAAGTATATAGGGTTTGTGTTGAGCCATGCAGTGTGATGGGCAATGATGTCCCCAATAAGTATCATACTTATTATATTGAGTTAGGGGTGATAGGTCTGGAACAATTTTGATTAGGTTGTGTTTTTTTTATTGATTTTTACTTCTATTGATTGGTACATGAAGGTTTGGTTGTTGTTCATAATTTATTGTGTGTAATTAAATAATAATATAATATAATTATAATATAAAATTAAATATAATTAAATTAAATAAATATAATAAATATTAAATTAATATAAATATAATATAATAATGGCTAAATATTATTTAATATAAATAATAATAACTAATTAAATAATAAATAATATTAATCCCAATAATACTCATAATAACACTCATAATAATAATAATAATAATTAAATAAAATATAATAATAATTAAATAATAATAATAATAATTTCTTTTAATTATAACATTAGAAACAAATTAAGTAATAATAATATATAATAATTTTAATTAATAATAATAAATAAAATAATTGTAATTTAAATAAATATAATAATAATAATAATATATATAAAATATAATTTATCTTATAATAGATAAAAATATAATATAATAAGTATAATAAATTATATATAATAATGGAAAATATAGAGTAGCAACATCCTAATTTCAAATTTATTATTCAAATTTGAGATATTCTCAACATCATTCCTCAATTATTTTATTTTAATCTTAACGGTGATGTTAATTCACCTATCAATCTGTGTGGATACTTATGTATCAACAAATACCCTAGAAGAAGGAAGAGCAGATAAAGAAAATTCTAACATACATATGAATGTTTGAATACATCAACACTTCTTTCTTGTTCATAATTTTGACCATTCCTTTATCAAGATTAAAATGCAGTGCATATCATGAGTTATTATATATAAATATATAGTCTGTCCTGAAATAAATTTTTCTCAATCTACTCTATTCCAACTTCCGTGACTATAATTCATTTCAAGCATAGAAATCGTGCAGGGATACTCTTCAGACGAGCAAAACTACTTCGGATTCAAATTTCATAAATTTATAAATTTAAGAATGTTGATAGCCTAACCTCCTTGATTATCTTACCTACTGGCATATCTTTCTGGCCTTCTTGCTCAAATTTATATCTCAATAGCATAACTATAATCTTAAATAAATACTGTTTATATTTCACTCTTCTTGTTCAGATCTGATGATTTTAGTATGTAGCTAATTCTCCAACTAAAATAAGGCCCAATAAATTATATTATCTCTTATCAAGGCCTCCTATGTATCCTCTACAACCCTGGGACGATTCTGGCCTCTATATATATTTAACCTACTTCCTTTTTCTCTCATAGGTGACATAGCCTTATTGTCCTAGTGAATTAAATTGATCGTATGCATAGGGTCCTGAAATCAATGAACTGTATATGATAAGACGGGTTGGCTACCCGGATAGTACATTCTAACTTCACCCGAAGTTTTGAGATAATTGAGCCTTCCGTGCCTATCCCCACTCCTCTGAAATTTTTACAACTATTACTCTCTTTATGTACTAATACTAGCACTTCCTCTACATGTGGAAGTCTCGCAATGCCACACTCTTATATTCTGAAATAAATTAGTAATCCGCTATTGATAAATATTCTTAATCTTAAATCCCTGCTTCTCGCGGTCCTCAGTCGTAACTTTCCATTAAGTACAATAAAAAAAATACAAATCCAACAAATCTCATATGATGCTATTCGAACTTAGAGCTCGTTCCATCAACTCACACCATCCTCTAGATCATCCATGGGGAAATCTCAACTCACCCGAATCTGCTCGAGTAACGCGCTTTCGTGCTAGCTCGACCGCGAATTATCTGCGCACAAATCAACCACCTCATGACTCTCTCCAACACTTCATTCAACCAACCCCGTTCTCCGATCCCATAGCCTGTATTTCCCCTCTTTTCATTGACCCTCCTACCGGCTGAAGTTTCCTGCGTGGTGCGTAACAATGATTCACCTTATACACTCCTTAATTAGCCTCCCTCTTGACCTAGTTATCCCACAGTGTCAAGCTGTCCCATTCAGACCGCCCCCTCTACCTATTACCAACAGGATTTCTCCCTCCTTAATCATCTTTATATGCTCATTCCAAATACTACTATCTAGCCCATAATTACTATCACATATTATCGCTCTAAATATCTATCTGTTCACTGGGCCGAAAACTAAATTTTTCTTCTTATGATGTACATGTCAATAAAGATGACCTGTTGCAAGTCAAGCGGTCCAAGGGTAATCTTGAATCGCTCTCGTCCTCCTGCACTCAACTTTATTTCTACTTTTTCATTAATGATCTCTCATCTGCACATTCTAACTCTTTCCACTCATATGCCGATAACTCGACCCTTCATTCTTCAAACTCATATCAAATTTGCTCCTCTTTTACTTCTAGAATTGCTCGCGTGAATCTCATAGTATATCCACCTCTTACTCTTCTCACTGAAATCATGTGACCCGAATGTCGGAATGGATCGTTCTACTAATGATCATACTACAATAAATTCATGAGATAATATCTCCCACTCCTCTTCTACATTAACACCCCAACTCTCTACACATCCCATCACTTCCTCCAAAACACTTTTCTCTACAAGCTGTATTCTCACTCGTCATACTATTGCACTCTGCCGTTGTCGTGCTCGCGCTCTTCTGTTGGACCTAACCTAGATGCCTTCGTCTTCCAACGATAAGCAACATACCTCTCTCGTGGAAACCATCATATCATCAAACTTGCTGTTCCGCATTCCTACGTGACCCTCTCTAGAGAGACGACTGCGAAGCTTTCATGTTACGCGCAGGTGCGGATATCTTCCTTGTGGAAGCTTTGTCCTATGAACTTGCCCATCCAGCATGAGTGGGCAAAGAGATAACAAGGGTCTCATCCGGGTAACCCTGTTGATATGAGTTACTCTATCTTTCAATAATAATTCTGGTGGTAATGTGAGGTAGTGAGGGGGCTCTGGTTTATTTACACGCGGACTTAATTGGACAGGCCTGAGTAGTTTCCAAAGGGCCAAAATTCTTATTATTAACTGTGCTGTACTTTCCAGTTCACTTGGACCCATCTATTTTTTTTCAGGCTAACTAGATGTTGATGCTTGTCTTCTGTATCCTATAGGTTACTTACACGCTAAAAGCGGCAGGTGCCTAGAGTGAATATAACTATAATCACTCGTAACTAACCACCACCTATTATCGACGCCTATCGTAAAGACATCAATAGTAAGTGCTTAGTATACTTAAGCCAGCACGTATGAACTATTGTGTGTACATGATAAACTCCAGGCTAGTTCGCTTTATATTTTACATGAGTAATAAGTACCTCTTTCTTTCCAACCACATCCTTTCTGTGGAATCTCTTCCATCTTATCTTTAATTTCCTGCTGAAATTTTAATCTCCTCACTTATAAAGCTCTGCGTCTAGTGCATATACAAATGCGTAATTTTGCGCTATAGAATGGTGTGATAACTTTGAGTACGTTTACACCCCCTCCATTGTAAATATGGCTCTAGCTACCCGTTTAAGAGTGTGGTTGTAACTATAACTTGATAAAAAATATATTCTCCTTGTGTTAGTGGCTAAGAATATTTAGGGCAAATAAATGAAACTGATAATTCATACTATACTCACTCAACCCTAATTTCAAAATAACTAATCATTCAGATTTTCCCAGAATATCGATCGCTCTCTTAAACATTACCCTCAAATGGACCCATATGCGCAACCACACAATTTGACCTTTTCATAATACTTATTTTTACCTTTAGATATATTATCTAGTACTCTACACCACACACAATATAAATCTAACCATAGCATCTTTATACTACCTTAACAAGTCACTCATCAAATAAATTGCAATAATTAACCTTGTATTTCTCACTTCACTACTCATTCTACTTTCCACAACCAACACAAACACATTCACTAATCACACACCACTCATTTATCCCTAACCTAATTCACCTTTCACTTTGTTTCTAGTCTACAGCAGAGCAAATCAAATTAATTCCTCTTTATCTTATAAATATACAATTCCATCAACCTCTGCCTCAATTTACAATACCCCAAACATTTATTCCTCTGATAATACACAATTTCCATAGTACCCTAATATCATTGACCTATCATACCATTTTCCGCCGAAAAGATAGGAAGGGTACGCTTACGGTCGATCGATACGTAACTTTTTCGAGGCATGAATTAGCATTTCATGAGCAAAAGATTATAGTATAGGTAGTGGCAGCTCACATAAATAGTAATACCTACGTCCCTGTAAGCATCTACTTTTCCTTACCTAAAACAGCCGAACCGTAAGCATCTATTTTTTTCTTACCTACCAACAAATATAGGTAGATATATATATAAGTGATAGTAATGTCACTGTTTAAGATATGCTGTCAAAAGAGTGTATGAATAAGAGATCTTGTCAAAGAGTAGTACAATGTATCACGTATCAGTGATCTGAAGAATTATAATAAGCGCGAGTATAGATGACGATACTATGGACAGATAGAGTCGCATCTCTACGTGTGTTCTGGGAGGATGTATGTGGATATGAGATATGGCAAGAACTCTCAGAAAAAGGCGTTATACCTCACTCTACATCGTTGCAGAATTATAATCCAGTGGGATATGCTTCAATGAGCATAATCCTCGACTCCAATGTCAAAACACAAGATGTCACACTTAGTGGCTTCCTTGTTACATATGTGCAGTATCGCATTTACTCGAGGACGAAAAAGAGAGCATAACTCACTCCTGATAGAGTCTCTCTCAGGAGATCTATTATGAGATAAAATATAATTTAGAGTATATAAATTATTAATTTTCAAGTATTATATAATATATTACCTTTCAAATTGGGTTGAGACTGGGGGATAAAAGTAAGGTTAGTTTAGTGTTTGAAAAAATGTATTTATGTAGGGTCCACTTATTTTAGGTAAACACTATATATTATATACCTAAGTGATATATATATATATATAATTAATTAATATATATATATTTATTTAATTATATATATATATAATAATATACTAATTATATATATAATATTAATATTATAATAATATATATAATATATATATTTATATTATTATATCAATATTTATATTATTAATTATTTAATTAATTATTTTATAATTTATTAATTTTAATTGATATTAATTAAAATTATTATTATTTATTATTATTATTATATTTATTATATATATTATTTATTTATTATTTATTATTATATTTAATTTAATTATATTATTAATATATATTATTATGTTATTAAATTGTGTTGGTAATGATTTAATAAATATATTTAATCCAAACTCTTCGGTATGACTCTATATGTTTCCTATTAATGCAAATAAAATTAGAACTGATGACGATTATTTCCACAAACATATATGCCGATATTCTCGCGCAATAATCGATAGAACTGATGTGGTGTACGATATCTACTCCTGATCACTATTCCAATCATCTGACAACACGAGATATGAAAATCACCATCTCGAGCTACACCTACTAATATTATATATAATTATATATAAAATAATATATATATATTATATATATATATATATATATTATATATAATATATTATATATATATTTTAATATATTTATATATTTTATATATATATATATATATATAATTATATATATTATATATAAATATATATTATATATCTATTAAATATTAATATATATATTATATATATATATTAATTAAATATTATATATTATTATATATATATATATATATATTATATAATATATATATATAGAATATATATAAATATATTATATATTATTATATATATATATATATAATTATATATATATATATTATATATTATAATATATATATATTATATTAATATATATATATATATATATATATTATATATATATATATATTATTATATATATATATTATATATAATATATATATATGTATTTACTATAAATACATGAATTAAGATACTTGTGGGAATCTTTTTGTATATAAAGAAATATTGAAATTTATTATTTTATCATGAAAATTTATTACCAGAATATTAGGTAGATAAAGACTTTTGAACCTAATATTTCTCTATGATAGTCCTCCATTCTAAGTGCCTATTATTTATATATCCAAACTAAAATATATATTAAATAATATATGTATATAAATATATAATAACTAAAATAATAAAATTAAAATGAAATAATAATGCATAAGAGTTATTATGTGGTTATTAATTTTATTATATATACATTATATTAATAAATGTCTCCATTTTTAAAAGTACAGTATATGTATGTGTGTTGATTCTAAGTGTGCGTACTCGAATTGAAAAATATCTCCATGTAATAACTAAGAATATAGTGAGTGTGTCATATCTCTAAAGATGTATTCCTCCCAATTGTGATTGAGAATTAGCAAAGCTTTTACCTAATACGTTATCAAAACTATTCATATAAATTGATAAAAAATGGAAATGTGGAAAGCCTTGTTGCAAAATGTTTTAGTCGTTTACAGCTGATTAGACCATTCACTTTCAGCTCTATTTATTTTAATTAACCTTTGGAAGCTACAAGAATCAGTGTACACGATCCATGAGTTACTGCTCATATGTTTTGCAAGTTACTGAAAAAAAATTCTAATTGATATTAGTAGTAGTATATCCAAAATCAGGAATCAAGAGAGTTCGAGGCCAGTATATGGAGAATTGATTTCCTCGTGAGTTCCTAAACTGGAGCAGGGGAAAGAGTCCTACCTGGAAGTGACCACCAGAACGCAAGAAAAACGCGAAGAAGAAAAATGAAGAAAGATAAAGAAGAAGGAAAATAGAGAAAAGAAAGAAGAGAAGAAAGAAGAAGTTACAGTGAAAGAGAAGAGAGAAAGAAGATATATATATTTACAATAGAGATATGTGCACACATCATTTACTAATTCTCAGATCTTACTTTATAATAGATTTTTTTTATTATATTATATATATATTATATATATATATATATATATATATTATATATATATATTTATATAAATTATGAATATATATATATTAAATTAATATATAATAATTATTAATATAAAATACTGTATCAATACTAATAGTATATATAGTAAGTTAGGATCTTATTCCTTCTGACATAATTATCTTGGTAGTTATATTAATATTTAGGATTAATAACTCTAAGTGATGATCAATCTCTACCAAAGTTTATCTACATTTAGAAGGTAAAAGGATTTGACCCGAGCAGATTTCTCTGCTCATATGAGATTCGCATATCAGACTCGCCGTAAAAGCAACTTATGTATTTTGTGACATAAATATAATTCGCTCTTATACAGAAAATATCAGCATGAAAAAGTTTCTGATCACATGTAAGTTCGATATGCGAAACGATGCATCCAATCTGATCTTATCGTGCAGGAAAAGGTATCAAACGCGAGCTATAGTCTGACGTAGAATCTTCGATTATCATTTATATCTGAGATAATAAGAAAAAATGTAGTACTAAATCTATCGTGACATAAGACTCTATACAAATACATGACGATAACTATTGTTAATGGAGTGTACAAATAATTTAGTAACTTAAATTTTACGAGACTACTACGTATAGAGGGTTATCTCTCTATTACAGAATATACTCACGCGATATTTATAGAAATCGAGATAAGATAATGATTTATCGATTATGAACTAATTGAGTATTGACCACAACCTACATGATAGCATGTCCTCTCCTATCCTCGATATTCCAAATATACTCTATAAAACTCTAATTTTTTTCGCGCAAATATATATATACAATATCTCACTGAAACAAAAAAATAGAAAGATAATAGCCAAAGTTTCTAATATGCACCAGCTAATACACTATAAAAGAAAATAAATTAATATACTAATATATATTATGTATAATATATATTATTATATTATAATATATAATATATATATATATTTATATATATAATTATATATTAAATATATATATAATATAATATATATATATAATAATATTATATATATAATATATAGTAGTATATATAATATTATATATAAATATATTAAATATATTATTATATATAATATAATATATATATATTATATATTAATATATTATATAATATATTATATATTAGACTAAACGTAAATACCATAGTGAGTAAATGCACAGCAGGCTGACGTACATGCATGGCAAACGCTCCGCTTCAAATGTGACGCAGGCTCATGCGCTATGTGAAGTTGGTTGCTACTCACATAGCAACTCACCTCAGTTATATACGGCGCTCAAGGAACGTCATTAATAAACCGATAGCGCTCTAACGATATGTATGAACCTGACCATATGCATGTACTCACAAACCTGTATTGTGCTTTTACCCTAAGGTTATTCTGTTTAGCTATTTTTATATATATTATAATAATTATATATATAGTTATTATATTATTTATATATATATTCATACAATAAAAGATGAATAGGAACTTATATGATGAAGTTCGATTAATTAAATTCTAATTAATAATATTTTTAATATATATAGCTACTCACATAATAAACATATTGATTTCTTTCTCTGTTATAAACCAAGTAATTGAATTTATTCTCATAATAATGATCAATAATAATAATTATATATATTAAAAAATTTTATTTGATATCATAATATATTATATCAAGATTTTTTATTTACAACCTAAATCTTATAATACGGTGATTATACCTATAGTGACATATTATAAATAATTTTAGCATAAAGTGATTATAAATATATATATACGTATTTACTAATAAAAAAATTCTCTGACAAAATAATTTACTTTGAGCGAACAAACTCATAAATTTTACTTATATTATAGAAAAAATTATATTTTGTTACTCTATTATATTCATCAAAGACAACATAATATTTAATAATAATATATATTTAATGTTAATTTAATCAATAAAATTATATTCATTATTATTATTAACAATTATTATTCATGTTAAATATATCCTGAAGTCAAAGTCGAATAAATTTTAAGTAATAAGTAATATATAATATATAATACTTACTAATATATATAAATTATGTTATATATATATAGGTAACCAAAGATTATCTACGATAACTTATACGTATATTCGTAAAAAATAATCTCCGACATCTTAGTAATATGAAACCCTTAAAACCTGATTATTACCCAAAATTTTAATATTTTAAAACCCGTGATTAAAATACGGCTTATATAAAATAATTACCACATATAAGAACAATCTTTTTAAGTGTATGCCGAAAATACTACATAAATGAAAGTATCCTAAAGTCCCTCAAAGATGTTTAAAAAGTAGTTTAGAAGGTAATAAGTAACAAAAATAGAAGAAGAAATAAAAAAAAACGTATTATTTGGTAAAACTCTCTCCTTTTCCCCAACTTGCACTATATGTTTCATATATTTTGGGAAAAATCCAGCTGGGGCCTCCCATTACATTAATTCCAATTCAAAAGAAAGCAAATATTTTGGAGGTGATGTAGCAAGTAGTTTATACTAATGAGTTTGAAGTTCTGGCATATCATCATGATTCAAGATTTATATAGCCATCCTCTCATATAAATGTAAATTTTGGAATAATATAGCTCCTTACTATATCTAGATTCAGTATATAGGAAGGAACTAGAACTCCACCCACATAAGACTGAGTGTTCGTTCTTCATAGTAATGTTTGTATTGTCATTGCTATATTTGGAGCACCGAGTGTTACCTAATAACTAATTGTAAAGACAGATAAGAACGCGAAAAGTAATTAGTCCTATTAAATATAAAATAGGAAGTTTCCAATAAAGATTTTTGGTGATTATTAATATTTAATAACATTAGAGTCAAGTACAATATCGTTATATTAAACTATGAAATAGAATTAAGTTGGTATACTCTCTCAATGTGTTTTGGATAACAATTATAAGATATATTAAAGTCATGGTGTAGTCACTGTATACTAGCTCCCAATTAAGAGAAAGAAATGATTAAGATATAATAAAGATTATAAATCAAAAAATCTCGCTTTAGAGCAGAGTCAATGAATCAGAAAAACCGCGCAAGACTATAAAACGGTCTTTGTGCACCATTCTTAGAACCATCCTCTTAGAGAGAGTGACTTTTTCTGAGGAGGTACCCTAATTTAGTGGAAAAGATATATATATCATAATAGTGCGAGAAGGTACATGTGTTTGTGAAACAAAAGGAATCAGAAGTGATCCTGTCTGTTTACCGTCTTGTTATGCAAGTATCGAGTGGTGAGAGTAGCACTCGAATACAATACTCCTAAATTAAATTGACTAGATTGACCTAGATTCATTATTGTTGATGTCTAGAAAGAGAACAGAAATAAGATGCATAGCGTATATGTGTAAATCATGACTCTTAGCTAGTGGACACGAAACGAATATGTTCACTGTTCACGGTACTTAACTCATTTCACCTTCCCAAAAACAATCACTTTACCTGTAATGAGACCTATACTACTGAACATCTTGTGTGCACAAAGATTTTAAACACTATTATTGCTAACGAGCTATAAATCTTTTTTTTATTATGGTCAACATATTTAGTATATCGCATTTATAAAAGGTGATGAATGATCTTATTGTATTGGACAAAATTTACAAACATCACTTGAGCTTTCACAAACTTATATGCTCTATATTACTTGTCACATTGATCACTCATTTGCTTATGTGATATTACTCTAAGTAGTTATCTTAAAATGTATGCAAAGAACTTAGATTGGTGAAGCCTTATTCAGATTATTTTTAATTTGTAGTTTTAAATTTAGGCCTAACTTGTGCATTAACTTTTCTTGTCCTAGAAACGGTACACAAAGTGTTTACTACCTCATTATAACACTCAAACAATTGGCCCAAAGTTGGAAAATTAGAGCCTACCTTATGCACTAACTCAGATTTAAAAATTCTAGGCAACTTCTTAAAAACTATGTTACTTAGCAATACACAACCAGGCTTGTCGGGTATTAAAAAGTATAAATCATAACTCTTTAGTTCATATGTATATCATACAATGTCAATCGCCTAAAACGTGGCATAAAATATGGTGCTAATAGAAGATTAATAATATCAACGGCATTTTTACAGGTGGATCTTCCGAGGCATAGAAATTCTATTTTACCTGGATTTACCTGGTTCAAATAATACCTTTTTTGATTACACGGTAATTAACTTTATTTTGCCTGTTATTCTTAACCTAGATAGTTTAAAGAAGAAAAATTGTTGTCGAAAGTTGATACAATAATTATATCTATAAATTTAATAATAATTCCTTTTATATATATTTCTCTTTGTAAAATATAAGCTTCTAATTCAATGCGAATTACTAAAATTCATAGTTTGAAACCTTCACCAAATTTAAATAATTGTTCAACATACAATACTTATTGTTTTCCTTTTAACAAATGTTTACTTAAACTAATACTTTTAGTAAAGACATATTAGAGCCTTTTAGCTGGTTTAATTACCCAAACAGATAAAGTCAATCATGTGTAACGAGGAGAATGTAAATTAAAATATAATTTTGGTTTAATTTAATCCTACAAATTTAACAGGATCATGAACAATAATTCTGATGAAAATTTATCAACTTATTTGAGTGCTGTACCATCAGAGGTTGGTTCGAGTAATCCACACGTACAGGAAGTTCTCACTTCTCAGTAATGGAGTGCATTGATTTTCCAAAAACTAGTACTAATAACACTGTGAAGTATCTAATGATGTGTACACTCACACATTTTTAGTCCCACTAAAAAATAGACAAATATGCAAAGGGACTACTAAATTTCAGACAAATTTGAAAAGGGTGGAAAATAGAACAATACCTATCTCAGTGTGTTTCCTGGCCTCTGTGGAGGGACCTCTAAAACGTCATTTTTTGAGGTGTTTTTCTGTAGTCTGTAGTCATGTTTCGGCAGTATATTACATTAATTTTTTTCAGACACACGAGATATATTTTGACATTTTTATATCATATCAATATTTTACAATTTTTTTATATTATATTTTTTATTAAATATTGAGTATTATATACTATTAAGTATTAATTAGGATAATATAATATCGTAAAACTGTTCTGTGGTTCTTATTATTACTGCAGTTAGGCACAGTGTACGTAGAGGTAGGATTTTTAATATTTAACAAAATTATATATTTAAGTTAATAAATTATATTATAATTATATAATTAAATATATAATATATATAATAATATAAATTTTATTCATTCTACTTGCATTATATAACCATATATAAATATATTTTATAAAAAATATATATTAACTATTATATATTATTAATATTATATATATATTATATTTAATTAGTTAAAATATTTATAATGCATATAAGTAAATATAAAATATCTCACAACTTGATAATCGTTTTATAATATACATTGTGACCAATCGGAATATATTACTCATGAGAGAGCTGCTGAAAATAAACACTGATTTAGAAAGTCTCAATTTTTTTGATTTTATGTAAAATATTATGTGTCATCTAAGTCTCAAATTGGAAATAAACAAGAAACATAGAAGCATTAACTTAATTACCTGCAAAATGTTTAGGAATCTCACAATGTGATCATAAAATAAAATTGTCAAAAATAATTAATTTGTTTAGGCTTTATATTAGTGTATATATATATAAAAAAAGATAGATATTATATATATATCCTCCTAAATTACTTAATGAATATATTTCTAAGTTATATGATAATAGTCATTTATCGAATAAAATATAAAAAATTGTATGGAAAAGTTAATATATACGGGTAAAAATTAAGTCCTCAAAAACTTATTAGGTCTGATAAAATTGTAAAAAACTGTAATCCCACTCTCTTTGAAATCTTTTATCCCCTTCATAATACTTTGAATCCAAATTTTCCACCATTTATTTATATACCGAAATAAAAGAACATCTTCTTCGGATATTTATTTTTAGATTTCTCCAAACAATTATGTAACTATTTCGTCTTCATACTTTTTTTCGCTGATTCGTCAAATCTTCAATTTAATTATGTATTTTTCTATAAAAATTAAATAGAAAATTATTTTTACAAATGTCCATATATATTAATATTAATATATAATTATATATATATACCTATATATATCACCTCTCTTGCGGGGGTCACTTCTTTAGTTTTAAATAGGACCAAAAAAGTATGAAAGGTCTATTTTTATATCATCTAGAGTTAAAGGTCTTATGACCTGTGTATGAAAGTCAAGAAAATTAGGAAAAATAGCCAAAGAGAGAAGAACCTTCCAGACTCTACTGATTGAAGAAAATAGGTAGGTGTGTTAGATGCTTTAACAAAACAATGAAGAGAGGAAAAATGATGAAGAATGGGGGATATTCCACTCCGCGCACATAAGAAGTGAATAAATGTGAAAATAAAAATGGGAGCGTGGAAAGTTATTAGGTTCCCACATTGAAATAAATAGGTTTTAAAATTGTGTAGAGATGAAAAATATACTTATAAAGATTGACGTGATTGCTAGTAGGTACTCAATCTACTATCTCTGCAAAGAATCTCTGCAATGACATTATGAAGGGGGCTCACACCAGATAGAGAAACAATCCGTTTTGGCCGTCTAACAGCCTTATATCGTTTAAGCACGAGGAAGCGACTCGAGGAATCTATATGATATGCTTACAGTACCTCTAATTCCATTATTCAACATAAGAAAAGGGTCTACCATTATCAAGATTATTTGGAAACATTAAGGTCCAGAGATTTATCAAAAGTAAAGTTTTAATGGAAAGGAAGTTACATTGTCCACAAGAGTATCTTGAGGAAAATATTATAGAACTCAATAATATTAAATCTAAAGCACCCATCCTTTAAATCTGTCACGTTTTCTGGACCAGCACTAATAGTATATACTAGCTTCCTGATTAGTGGCTCTCGGCCTTATTAAAAAAGGTTTATTATCACTTACATAGATCGAATAGGGCTGTGAAATGATATCTTAATTATTTACTCATTTTTGGAGAGTACTTCTAATTGAGAAACTTACCAATAAAGAAAATTGTCTTAATTTTGACTAGTGAAAATTGTTGATAAGTTTAAATAATTATTTCAGGATGAAAAGGCACTTTAGTATCTCCAAAATATTAATAAAGCTCCATATATTATATAAAGGCCTAGGTCATTTTTACAAATAACAATTTACGCTTATGGGTATTATTACTTATAATTAGGCCACAGTTAGGCACAGTAGGCCGAGTTTAATTAGGTCAAAATGATTTAAGTACAATTATTACTGTAATATGTGCACAGTCCAATATTAATAAATGTTATATGCACGGATGTAGTATTATTATTATTAAGCTTTATCAGTATTAATATGCAATAATTATATTAAGAACTCCGATTGAATTGTCACTACATTAGGCTCTAATCTGAAATGGTTAGGACATAAATTGACCCGAAACGTATCTCATCGAACAAATTGTTTTGAAATATTTTAGGAAATACTTAGCCTTAGTTAAGCTAGAGCCATTCGAACGCACGTGTTGTGGGGTATTAATTATTGATGCCGTGGAGTATAAATATTTTATTAAGCTGCATTGATATGTATAGAACAGCCTTCCCCTATAACGTTGCGGAACAAAAAGTATTGCTATGCAATAAAATTAACCTATCATATAATAACACTAGGGGAGGACATTCCTTAACAATAATAAGAGCCACAGGGGGCCAGCGATGAGCGACGACATCAATCTTTTTTCCCCTCGCATCTCCGTGCCTGTATTCAAACAAATTTTGTCTGCTTGGCGACCCAAGTTAATTGTATAACTCAAATGCAATACGCCATAGCAGAAACACAAATAGTTCCAAAATGTTATCGAGAGGATCCCAGCTGTTAAATGAAAGATAAAATTCTCCCGTGAGATTCATTCTTTATGCAAAGGAGGGTTTATTAGAATTAGTTACAATAGTGGTGATGAAATATTCAAAAAGCGGTAATTAAGTATTACTGGTAAAATGTTAGCTAATTATTAAATTCACAATGTTTAAGGAAAGAGACCATATTATATCAAGGAATGAGGGTAAGGGCCCCGTAAAAGAAACTTAGTGACACGGAATTTAGTCGCTCTCAATAAACGAGAGATTGGGCCAATTTTTTGGGTCAAAAAAGATTCCGATTCGAACGCTACGTACCTAGCTGCGGACATTTGAGACATATTATCATAGATTATAGAAGATCTTTTAACTTGATATTCTGAAAATTCTAAGCGTTGATAAACGTAATAGTAATGTGCAAACGAATCTTTCGAAAGAAACGCTTTAATAGTGATTAACAAATTTATTGAACAATTGACTCCAGCTGTACAAATTATTATTATATTTTACAAGTGGTAGTTCCTCTTTGTTTCGGTCATATATGATAGAATGGACCTCATGCTTTTACGTTAAAGAAGGAAAGTTCAAGTTGATAAGGAATATATACGAAAAAAGAGTGTTAATTATATCCATACCAGCGGTTAAAGCGTCTGAAGAAATAAGCTTCGAGAAAAGCTAGTATAGAAGATATTCAAATCGGAAGATTGTCTATTATCCATTCTTAGTTATCTAAAACTGAATATATGCAACATTTCTTTAGAAAATATAAATTAAATATTTAGACATAAAAAATGAAGTATGAGGGGTAAGGAGTGAAAAGAAGGATAATATCTGTAGATGATTAAAGTTTAATTAGATATTGAAATAATGGTTAATTGAGGCTAAAATTACAAGTTAAAAGTTTTAGATACAACAGCAGTATGTGCGATCTAATGTAAATCAATAAAATTGAAAGGAATAAGCCAAAAGTAAGTAGTGACATTTCTTTAAGCAAAATGCCAGGAAATCTAGTGGCAAGAAAAAATATAACAAAAGGTCGTAGCATTTATTATTGGAAAATGAAAAGTTTTATTTAATGGTCTTCAGAAAAATATAAACTGTCCGATTCCTGGATGGAATTTAAGAATTTGCATGAGTTTCTGAAGTCTGAAGGGGAGGCATCCAATATTGGAGGATTTTGGGGTACCGCTGTGCCTTTAGCGGCACACCCACTAAAAATTTCCTCATATAGATACAACATGAAAATTTCTTAATTTTTCAGAGACTTAGATTATTTAGCATTATGGTGAAATTCAAAGCACCAACATAGTCCGCATATATTTCTGGAGACCAAACATTTTCAAGTGAAAACCCGAACATTCTAGTTCTTCGTGAATGTTTTGTGTGCGGTGTGTCTGTAGACATAGTTGTTTCCCATATTTCATTGTCTGGATGTTTCCAATACCGTGATTATTTGTTTGACATTTTTCATTGTTTTAGGCAAATTTTAAAATACAGATTTCTTTTTTCTGCTATAATGTACTCAAACTTTGAAATATTATATAGATGGGGTCATATACACCACAAAAGCTAATATATAGTATTATATATATATATAATAGTATATAAAGTATATTATTATTATATTATATATATATATATATTATATTATTATTAATTAATTTTTATTTAGTAGGAATATTTTGATGCACCTATTGTTAAATTACTACCAATATCAAAAATTTTAGAATAGTTCTATTACCGAAAAATATATATATAAAAGATATGTGTATAAAGAATGATAACGAATTAAGTCTAAAAAAATAGGTTGTGAATAAATGATATACAGACCGAACAGATTATAAGACACAGTAAAGAATATACGACCCGAATATAGGGACGTATGGCTAATGGTGATGTAGCAGTAAAAATAATAATAGTAACGTGGTGTATCCGTTGTTTAATGTCTCGTAGTAACTCATCCACAGAGACATTAGTGGATATAACTTGAACAATATATATATATAAATATTGTCCATTTTAGTAAGAATTTGTGAGTATAATAGTAGCCCTTGGAGATCCCAAAAATCTCTAATATTAGGATCCTCCAACCTTCAGATAAGTAAGACGACGAAGATAATTTCCTGTGACGTATAAAAGCTATACAATGTAGTGTGAGCATTAAGTAATATATAAAACCATAAATGGTAACTTATGAAATGAAAGTGGAAATATTACACTTTTCAAAGTCAGAGAGGATTCATTCTTGAACTTAGCATTCATACATATATTATAAAATAGACCTTATACCTACCAAAGCATTGCAACATTCCATAAGGAAAATCAAAGATACAGAACCTCAAATACAAACAGTTAATAGTGCCAAAGTGCCAAAATATATGTGAGCTCGCTCAGAGACGAAGGCCTTTCCAGCTAATAATAAGACTTGTAAGCTGAGGATATAATTATATTATAATAACAAGAACGAAATAAGAAGGTTATTGGATATAACCTAGGAGATAGAAAAGAGGTTAATTATACAAACATATTAAAAGAAGATATATTGAGATGATGAATTGAGAAGGTCCTGTGCTAAGGGTATGGCGGAGATTTATACTCTCTTGAAAGTAACGATTCAAGGATATGGAAGAAACCTGTGGGACCATTCTGCTTAACATTTTGGGTAGAAAAATGATCGGCAAGTTCATCACCTACATCTTTATAACTATAGGAAAGCCATAGCCGGTGATGAACACTAAACTAACTAAGATTGAAACTTCAGAGAAGGAAAGTAAGATAGAAATGTATTCTTTTTTATATAAGTATTTTATATTAAAATTTTTTACCATTATCTTATTCTCATATATTTAGCTCATTAATATTACTTTAATAATTGTTTTTAATAATAATAATGAAACCTTTATAGAATATTACTAAATAATTTCGATTAAGCTCTTAGTTAACGATATTACAGTGAATAAAAATAAACAGAACAAAAGATTAACTTTAATCGCTATTAAACTTGATAAGAGATAGTGTATGCTCATATTAGGTGTTGAAAATTTGCAAGACTTCAATTATAATATTTGATGGGAAATAGGAACAATGACATTGATATAACAATTAAATGGTAGAACTGTAATAGAAGAGGGGGGGGGGGGGGGGGAAAAAGAGTTAGTACGTTATTTGCATATTCTGGTGCTGTTCGGACAACTTTTTTTCATTATAAAAATTATATATAAATAATAATTATAATTAATTTTCTATAATTAATTATATATTACTATATTAATATATATATATTAATATATTATATATTATTATATATATATTATATAATATATATATATATATTTAAATTAATATAATATATATAGATATATTATATATATATATATATAATAATTAATAATATATATTATTTAGTATATATATATTATACTACTTAATATATGAAGATATTTTAGTATTATAACACAATATATATATGTTTGGACCATGGAATTACAAACTTCTTATTATATAATAATAATATATATATATATAAATATACTATATATAATATATATATATATATATATATATAATATATATATATAACTATATATATATTATATTATAATATATATATAAATATATATATATATATATTATTAATTATAATATATATATATATATAATATATAGTGAGCTAATCGAAAAAATCTCACGTAAAATACATAATTTTAAATAATTATTTAAGATTTGGAAGATTTTGATCAATTCACATTAAAAGTATTGTTTACATTATATAATTTTTTATATCTGCCAAATACTTAATTTTAAATATCACTAATTCTCAAATATTATGAGTAATTTATCTTAGGCCTTATCATTTTTAATAAAAAGTTATTTCTGAACGGTTAAGTCTTTAAAAAAGTGTTATTGTTTGTTTCTCACTATTTATAATATTTTAATAGCAATAAACATTTTAAAAGTGTTTTTTCTTTGCCAAATAAATTTTGAATTTTAAGTTTACTTAATAATTTATCATATATACTTTTGTGAGTAATTCAGAAATGTTATTGGCATTCACAAACGGTAATGGAGAACGACGGCAGGATAATGACATTTAAGTTAGGCCTAGTTATTTAGTATTAATGTTTATTTTTTTACTAAATTATGGGGCATGGTGGTATAACTGCACCAATGTAGTGGCATTTAACCAATATAAATTTTATGGTTAAAAGTTAAATGGCGTCTGTGACGCCGCATATATCAATTCTACCGCTTGAAGATACACCTGACAAAAAATCATTTTAAGACAGAGCTCAACCTTCTACACCGTTTCAAACCTAAAACTGCAATTATGAAGAAATGAAATAAGCACGAGAGAAAAGATA
This sequence comes from Trachelipus rathkii, assembly GCA_015478945.1. Taxonomy (NCBI): domain Eukaryota; kingdom Metazoa; phylum Arthropoda; class Malacostraca; order Isopoda; family Trachelipodidae; genus Trachelipus; species Trachelipus rathkii. Next base: position 31,698 of record JABUQX010108791.1, on the reverse strand, counting down.
AGGTTAATATATGGAACAAACAACAAGCTTTTCGGTTACTCGTTAAACCCAAATTCACGTGAATAGGCTTAGTAGGATATTTCAGCCAATCATCAGAGGTAGTGGGGCTAAAATTCAGTTAACGGTATATGTCCATGGAAATAGCATACCAAATTCTTACACTTATATATATATCTATCTCAATATATATATATAATAACGAATTATATTTATATATAATTAATAGATAATATACTCTTTAATATATATAATATATAGTATAATATATAGATTATATTTTATATTATTTTTCTCATATAAGAATATATTTGCTAAAACACATATACACAGGTTACGCTCCTACTATGTAAAAATAAGTAAACCTAAATATTAGCATACATTAATAAAAATTATCATAAAGGAATTACATCTTTCACGTGGGTATAATCATGTGCTGGCTTACTGCCCTTCGGGCTGATACACCATGGGGGATCAACATTGTCTGGCAAGGGCGTGAAACCCTGGGGTCATCTTTCGGTGGAAGATGTATTCCTTTGTATTTATTATTTATTTGTATGCTATTTAATTCATTTCTTTTACATAGGGGGGCGTATCCTGTGTATATGTTTACCATATATATATATATACTTATTACAGCATATATTATATTATATGTGAATATAATAATATAAGATATAGATAATAAAAAATGATTGTATCATTAAATTATGCGATATAATAAATATTATATATTATATATACTATATTAATATATATATTATAGTGTAATGGGATGCTATCTTCCATGTTGGACATAATCCGTTATCGTATATTTAGCCCTACCTGTGAATTGGCTGAAATATCCATACCATTCCGGTGATTGGTTGAAATAATCCCTTATCTCTTGACTTGTGTTTGTTCAGTAATATTGCCTTGATCTTTTCTCTCGTGACTATTTTATTGTTCAAAATAATTCGTTTTAGATTGTGAACGTGTAGCAAGTTGTGCGCGGTCTTAAAATGATTTTTTGATTAAATATTACTATGTAATGCGAAAAACTCTTGTACGTTAGCAATTTATCGGTCATCGAGATGCACTAATAGACATGGTTATGATAAGATTTGCTTAAATATTACCATGTTAATGTAATTAGGCATTGATATTTAACAGAATGATTGAGTTTGTACTTTGTATGTAATGTTAGCATGTTTTACTTTGTCTAAGTATGAACTTTGGCTAATGTAAACGTTTATTCGTGTTTACGGTATGTTAATTTTGTCGTTGTATATATATTCTTAGTTCAGTTGATGCTATGTTCTTTGTTAATGTTAAAACATTGTTACGTTAACATATATTTGGTGTGTGTGTGTGTTGTGTGAATGTGTGTGTGTGTGTGTGTGTTGTGTGTGTGTGTGTGTTGTGTGTGTGTGTCTGTGGCAGTTATTCTTAGTTCATTACAATAGGTAGGTTAGGATACGATAAACTATGTTAAAAATATGTACTATGTTATGTAAAATTAAACAGTTGATTATGTTAAAGACATGTATGAAAAAGTAGTGAATTAGGTTACGTTTGTATTGCCTTTCTGAGTACTTTATGCTGTTAAGTATGGAAACTTTGTTAATGTGTAGCTGTTTATTCGTGGCTTAAAGTTATGTTAGGTTTGTCAATTGTACATTATATTTTATGAGGTATGCTCTGTTAGCTTTATGATGTGAAAACTTTGTTTACGTTAGCATAATATTCCTTGTTGTGTGTGTGTGTGTGTGTGTGTGTGTGGGATGTGTGTGTGTTGCGTGTGCGATTTATTCTTAGTTTTATTACAATCGTTATGTTAGGATACGATAAATCTTTGTTAAAATATTACTATGAATGTAAAATTACATTTTGATATGTTAAAGAAATGCATGAAAAAGTGTGAATAGTTACGTTTTTGTATTGCTATGGTAGGTACTTTACTGTGTTTAGTATGGAAATTTGTTAATGTTAGCTTTTATATAATATTATTTATTATATATATTATATTATATTATTATATATAATATATATATATTATATATATAGTATATATATATATATATAATATATATAATATATATTATCAGACGCTGCGACGTTTTGCCCGCACCAAGTTCGCGCCCTATTGCGCCTATGCGGGCTATGGCGCACTATCAATTTCGTTAGGCGCAAAGGCGCGATTAGGACGCCAGAACCAATTTTCCAAAAGCGCGAAAAACTTAAGCAAAGGCCGCACAGCCCAATTCTCCGTGCGCCTATTAGCGCGCCTATGAACAGAACCAAGCATTTTTGTTTACCCTTAAAAGTTAGAACTTAAAAGCTTGGCAAACTTTTATCATTCTAAAAAACCAGTGTAAACTTATATATATATATATATATATTATATAATATATATAATATATATAATATATAATATTATATATGATATATATATATATATATATATATAGCAATATTATATATATATATTATATATATAATATAAATATATATATATATATTATAATATATATATATATATATATATATATATATGATAATATATAAATATATATGTATATATATATATATATATATTATATATATATATATATATATTATATAACTGGTTCAGTAGTTCTTAAATACAAATAAATTGGCAACTATGGCTCTGAGATTTCAACCTCTGAGGGCTCGAGCCTGACCTCCTGGGGAAACATGATCACAAGACATGGAGGAGGGAAAGAGCGGTAGATATTAGTTTACGGTGTTATAATTACAAAAATTAATAAATGTGGTTTTCTTCCTTATAAAAGCATGATTTTTTATCGCACTAAAGTTTACTTTGCAGAATTAAATTTAGCGAACATCCACCAGCCTGCGAAAAGTCGTAGGCGCATGCGATGAGGCGCCTTAGGCGCTAGGCGCATTGATGTGACCAAAAAATATAGGCGAATAGGCCTAAGCGCACTAGGACCGGCGGATAGGCGATAGGCGCAGGCGCACGCAAAAAAGATTAAGGCTGCGCCGCTCTGATTATATATTATATATAATATATGTATATAATAATATATGTATATATAATATATAATATATATATATTATATATATATAATATTATACCTGGTTGAAGGATCTTACCAACATGTTTCAGATATGCCTCACCCTAAAATATATTTTTTAAGTTCTAAACTTTTTAAAAAAAGTTTAGAAAAAGGTTAAGTGAAATACAAAGTGTATATTGATTGAACAGAAAAATAGGAAGTGACATATATTTTTATTAATAGTAGTATTGGTTAAAAGCAGTTAAGCAGTAAATCAGTAAAGGTGGGTGGGGGTGGGGATGGGGCCCCTGGAGGCTGTTTGCTGTAGTGTTTTATGCTTTATTGCTTTATGGTCCCCTAAAATCATGTTTTTCGTGGAAATTAACAACTTTTTTCTAGAAACAATGTTTTTACAAATGTTTATTCAAAAATAAAAATGTTTTTCATCAAAAGAAAATGTTTTTCGAAAAAAAACAAAAATGTTTTTTCATCAAAAGACAATGTTTTTCAAACGACAATTGTGGTAGATCCGTCAATAAAATGAATCTTATCCTTCTACTATGAAAATTTTAACTTGTACTTTAACTTTATCTCCAACTTTAATTTAACTCTAGCTTTAACTTTAACTTTACTCTAACTTTGGTATTGAACCAAATTCTTCTGCCCTAAACCTCAAGTTTGAAAATACCGGTGTATGTTTATTTCTATGCATCTTCCAACTCATCATACACATACACACACATACACAGTATACACATGATACGATACACATACACACACTTTATATAGGATTGATTATAGCATACGTTCAAACAAGTCGAGGGCAAGTTGTGGACTGAATTCTCAGTGTACAACATATGCTAATTACCATTGATGTATGACTAAGAGAGAACCACTTAAATTCTCTGTGTAGTTTCATATATATTTGTACCACATAGGGCTGTTTGTTTCATATATTTTATGCAGTAATGGCGACTGTTGATAGGGGAGAGCCGTAAGTCTTGTATTATTTACTATTATCCCTTTGAAATTTCATTTTACAAAAGGTGAAGGTAAACACACCATTTTGGGTTTCGGCCTCCCATTCTCAATTGATGTCCCTAGAACTTTAAGTGTATTGGAACTATGTTATCATATTCTACTCACGAAAGACGTATATTTAAACACACTAATATTATGTGTAAGCAAATGGTTACTAACTCGGTCCGCACCGACCCTGCACCGGTGCCGATCGATAGCTCCAATAATACAACTCTTCTATCTTACGAAACTTCTATTTTCTTCCTTCATCTTTTCTCTTGTCTTGGCCCTGTAATTTTCTTCGTTTTTTTTTTTTCTGAGGACCCTCTCAAGGGTTCCTCGAACTCATTTTTGGGGTTACGACACCCCAATTTGGAATCTTTGTCCTTTGAAACATATATAAAACACACCTTCAATTGAGCTCATATGCAGCTGGAGCCAGAATTCCTGTCTGACTCCGCCAATCACAACTCCGGCTCCGGATCATGTGCTCCGTCATATGAGCTTTCTTCTTCTTCTTTCTCCTTCTTTTCTTTTTCTCCTTCTTTCTTCTTCATCTTCTTCTTCTTCTTCTTCTTCTTCTTTCTTCTTCTTTCTTCTTCTTCTTCTTCTTTCTTTATTCTTCTTCTTCTTCTTCTTTTCTTCTTCTTTTTTCTTACTCTCCTTCCTCCTGCTTTTTCAGTAACAAAGAAAAAATGTGAGTATCAAGCTGAGGCATCAAAAGCGCATGAGTCATTAAAGCTGAGCATCAAAGTTGAGCATCAAGCTGAGGCCCAAAAATTGAGGCATCAAGCTGAGGCATCAAATATGAGTCATCAAAGATGACAACCTTATAATGTGGTGTATGTGTGTGTGAGTGGGTGTGTGGAGTGTGGGAGTGTAGGTGTAAGTGTCTATGGGTGAGTGTAAGTGTCTAGGGGTGAGTTGTAAGTTTCTATGGGTGGGTGTAAGTGTCTATGGGTGTGTATGGGGGTATAAGTGTCATAGTGTATGGTGTGTGTGTGTGTGTGTAGTGTAGTGTAGGTATATGTGTTTGGCTTAAATGTCTATGGGTGGCGGTGTATGTGTGTATAAGTAGCCTAGCGGGTGTGCGTCGGGTGTGTATAAGTTGCGTGTGTGTGTTTGCGTGTGTGTTTGTGTGTGTATAAGTAGCCGTGTGCGTGTGTTGTGTGTGTGTGTGTGGAGGTGTGCAGGTTAGAGACAGTAACATAAGGGATCTTAAGTTAGGGGCAGATCCTACATGACCTCATGATAGGACAGTTCCCTACAACAGGTACTGCGTTAGATACCTACATGTGCTCGACTTCTCACTTAATCCCTCACGAACTTTTATGAAAGGTCAATTTCAGACCTTGATACGGTATCAAGCCCAAAATATCAAGGCCAAGACCGAAAATATTCAGGCCAAAACATCCAAAAAGGGGCTAAGCTAACCTAAGGGGGCAATCGTAGAAGGATAGGAACCATCCTAACAACTTTCAATACACACCAATCGAATCCTCATACCTCCAAAAAATAGGGTAGACACTAAGTATTAGGTGTATTCTATACTGTAGGACATGTCGTTGCGAAGTGCTGAAAGGGTGGGTACTAAACTGGAGAAGGAAGCATCTAACACCTCTAATAGTATACCAATCGCTCTACGTAGCCTGTATAACATAGGTAGGCAATAAATTATGGGGAGTTGTATTCTAAGATGTAGGACATATCGTGCTAGAAGTTAGAAGAATCAGTTATGTCAACTGAAACCCTCAAAAATGAATTCTACACCGTTGAAAAACATAGATGTTAGGACACCTCATTTGTCTAAACGTAGCTGGAGCCAGGATTCCATTTTGCACCAGCAACCACCAGTCCGGCTTCCAGGCCCATTATGCGTTCGCCAAAATAATGTAACATAGCATTCTATTTCATTTATTTCTTTCTATACGACTCACCAAATTTCAGCATCTAAGTCCATTTTTTTTAAAATTTAAGGGGGCGGGGGCCCCACCCTCTTGACGTAAGCGACTTGAAACATTTGGCTACAACAATGCTTAGCTCATATAAAAGATGCATGCCAAGTGTGAAGAAAGAAACGATGGACTCTAACACCTCTTTTGCTAGGATGTGTCATTGTGTCATTTCTTGACCCATAAATGACCCCGGCTGGGGCCCTGGGGACTCTGGCTTCGGTGAAAGTAATATGGGAATCTTATTTTGAGGGACATTACTACCCTGTTTGCACCCCGTCATTATGGTTTTGTTGAGAAGGGTACGCCATCTACGAAAAACGCATGTTGGTGCGTACTTAAATACGAACGTTGAAACGCCATGCGCGTGGCAAATAGCGCAATCGACTCGATACTCTCCAAAATCATACTAGATATCCACCGAGGCTACGGGCTTCATGCTCAAGAACAAAAAAGTTAGGAAGGGGTAGGGTAATGTCTTAATACTTAACTATTGTTAGTAATGAATCGATTCCGTGTAAACCACAGGAATCGATTCAACTGTGTCGATTATTATAATCGATACAAAAGCGGTGTATTCCGTACATACGATATATGTACTTGAGGAAGGGTTAGAAGGGGGGTGGGTTACTAACTCGTAGAAGGAACAAACCTAGCCTTCTAATATACACTAATCGACTCCTCGTACCTTATAACATAGGAGTTTAGACACCAAAATCGTGAATTTAGTCTTATGACGTAGGACATGTCTGCTAGATAACGGCTAGAAAAGGGGAGGTTAGTGTGTTAATAATCTCATAGAAGGGAAGTCATGTATGTCCCTGGATCACTTCTAATATACACAAATCGATTCCCGCCCCCACTCCCCCCCATGACCCATAACCTAGGAATAGACACAGACCGGTGGTATTCTACAAATAGTCCGGCACGTGTAGAGCTAATATATAGCCTATAAAAAATATAGCCTATATAATATATGTGTAAGTTACTTAGCATAGGTTAAGAATAGAGCCATAAGAGCACGTGACCTTTTTTCTCTCGGTCGGCGGCACCCTTTGAAGGCACGAGCCATATGACCTTTGCGGTTTGTGTTTTAGATAGAAGGGTCGTATCCTTTAGTATACTACTTATATATATATACTACTATATATATATATATATATATATAGTATATATATATTATATATATTATACTGTATTATATATATTAGTATATATTATATCTACTATATAATATATATATATATTATATATATATATTATTATAGATAATATATTTAATATATATTATATATAGGTTATATATTAAACTAAAAAATTTACCCGCATGATATCTCGAAAATTAAGATAGGTAAAAGAAAACTGATAAAATATATGGAATCACGTATGAAAATTTGTATGGAAAATGAATTTTTTTTTTTTTTTATATCCAAAACTACGATAGGTAAGAAGAAAATAATTAACATATATAGAACAGCGTATAAATATTTTTTAGGGGCTCGATGCCGGACCGTGGACAGAGGGGAGGAGACGTTTTCTATACACGTAGGGGAGGGGCGGAAGAGCCCCCGCGACACCCAAATACAAAGGAGCGGGGGTTCCGGAGACCCTACCCAGAGGGGGAGGGGGAAATATCCTACCCCGTTTCGTCCCCAGGAAGGCCGAAGACCCCGACTCTTTGCATCTTTGCATTTTACCCTGGGGTATCCTTTAGTTAAAAAAAATTATATATATTTTTTCATCACAAATTTCATACGCTGATTTCTAATATGTAATTGGTTTTTTTGTACCTTATGTTCAGCGTGTTAGATATATATACAAAATATAAAATAATAATAAAAAAAGTTCATTTTTCCATACAAATTTCATTCGCCGATTCCCATATATGTTATCAGTTTTTCTTTGTACCTATCTTAGTTTTCGAATGCGGGTAACTTCTTTAGAAAATTTCACCTATACTATATATATATATAGTATATATAATATTAATAAATATTATAATATATTATATATATATATATTATTATAGATATATATATATTATATAATATATATATATTCGAATATTATTATATATATATATAATATTATTATTATATGTAAATTTATATATTCTTTCTAAGTAGAAGTTTTAATATTAAATATTAAATTTGCTATTTTTAACTATTATATATTATGGCTATATATATAATACTATATTATTAATAATATATAATTAATATTATTATATTATATATATATATATAATTATATATATATTAATATATATACTTATATATAAATATATATTTATCTATATAAAATATAAAAAGATATATATATATATATTATAAACGGTAAATATGTAATATACTCTAACATGCTTTTATTTATTATTTTTTAGGTAATACAGAGATATATTATATCCTAATATAATAATACTATCGTAATTAAGTGTGAAAACCTATTTTAATATATAGAGGTAGTATATATAGTTGATAGTTATATATATATGAGTATATTGTTTGATAATACATTCACACGACGTGATACTTTCATTTACTATCGTAAAAGCCTAATTTTGATGCTAAATAATTGCACATTGGAGGGAAATTGCTACGCAATATTTTAAAAAGTTCCTAAATGTAAATTAGTTCGTTTTAAATATTATTATGAAATACGTAAATGCTTCAATAATATGCTAGATGACTAAGTTCAATGCCTGAGCTTTCGATATTTAGTTGGAAAATGGCATGAGCTGTTTATACGATTGTTTTTTGCAAGTGTGGTAAATTACTGTAATGTTGTTCCGTATTTTAAAACCTAACACCCATAAATTACTTAAATAAATAAAGTCGTCGTTATTAAGATAGTTCAAGATACAAATAGATTGCTACCTCGCTGGATGACTAAACTAGTACTTTAAGAAATGTCTTAATAAATAAATTGAAAGAAAAAAAAAAAAAAAAAAAAAAAAAGGGAATGGGTAGTAACACACACAGTAAAAACTTGTCAAATCCAGTATTAAACCATCTTCAAGTTCATGACTATTTAGCACACACTACAAATACATCGCACACATGCATAAATATTTTTAGAAAGGCCGTCAGTTTTATAGATTTCTACTTAAACTACCAAATAGAGCAAATTCTCATGTCTCTTTGTTTCTAAGTTTGAAGTTAGGACCTAATTCATTTGTAACCTATAAGTATATCCTTATGTATATCTTGTTAAACCAAATTAGCAGCATTTAAAATATACAGCTTCATTTTTTTAAAAACATTTTCTCAAGCATTCAAATGGTCAAGATTAACTACTGGTGTCAATAACTAGTGTCAAGTTCTTTACCTGTTGTCGTTAGTATTGTCACGCATGAACCTTATTTAGGAACCAAATTAAGTTTTAAATTCCTCCCTGAAAGAAGATCGTTTATTGGGGATTGGAACGCTCCTGAAGCGATGAGATTACCCCCCACTGGGCATATATGGAGTTTAGGATAACATTGCAAGGTTAATCCAGTGCCAATCATCAAGACCCATGTTCAAATCATACCTCTGATTGCCAGTACAGCTTCCGAAACGAGTGTTCTATTTTGATCTTCTTCCACTTCTCTCTCTCTCTCTCTGACTTTTTTTTGCGTTTGTTTTAATTTTTTAGTGTGGCGCTCAAGACATATCGAAAACTTTCGATAAAATTTTTTACAAAGGTTTGATTTCTAAACTTCCCTATTTCGAGAATCGGAATTTATTATTCTATTACTTCATATGTAGTTGAAACTATACCATACTTCACTTGCAGATCTTCTTTTAGCTTTAACAAGTTTCTGTCTTGCAAGATTTTTTCAGTATCTATGTCTGTTGATGTTGTGTTAATGCTGTTTGCACGAATTTCATTCTGTGATGTATCCCACATAATTTTCAGCTCATTTTTTTTTTTTCTTCAACTCTGGGTTTTTCTATTGACTATCATTGAATACTAAACCTATGGAATGTGCAATAACTATTTTTTCTGATTCAGCTGTGAAACCATGTACACCAGCATGCTTAAGACAGTTATCAACTTCTCCAAATACTTTCTCATAGGATAAATTGTGAGTTGGAGCATTTCAAGCATATGTTCTGAAATTTGTTCCTCGATAGGTACAAGTAAACTAATAACATATTTTAAATCAGCGTTCCGAAAAATAAGTTGGACTTAAATATATTGAATATAATCATTAGCTAACGCAACTCAAAGTTTTTATGTCTAATATAATATCTCATATTAAATACAGCTAACAATGTTTAAAGCCCAACCTAGAATTAATGGTACAAATTGCGGAAACCTAACATACCTCCGCGTGTGAATATTCGCTAAACATCCTGAAAAGATTCTAACTTTATCTATAATGGCGCAACAGGTAAAGTTAGGCTAACAGTCATACAATACTCGATTATTGTTCTCACACTTTCAATTGTATTAAATTCTTAATGTATTTATTCTCTTTTCATATATTCAGAAAACGTATCATAAAAACCTGGCAAATCCTTTTCATTTATTAAAACAATATTACGAATCTTATCAAAGATACAGCATCTTAAGAACTGTGGATAATGAATGGAACACTATCTTCATTCGAAAGATAGTCACCGTATCACGAGATTCAAATAACGATACATTGACACTTATGTAAAAATATATGAACAGAGACTATAGCAAAATTCCGACAAACCTTAGACATACTCAACAAAAAACCTAATGTTTAGCGAGTCATCGGGGTCGGTATGATCTAACACCATTCATTTAGTTTACTCTGGTTAAACATCTCGTTAAATATTCTTTTACAAAGGTTTCAATTACATTTCTCTATCACAAAAAGAATTCAGTGAATTTCTCAACTACTGAAGAGAAATCGGTGAACTCCAAATTTCATGAGCCACAACACAGCATTCACACTTACGCGCATCGCAACAAACAAACCACATTACACACAACCCACACTGATATATAGAGTATGGATAATATATATATAATATACTGATTTACTTTTAGGTACTGTATTATAAATAGTATTTGAATATAGTATAGTATATTATATATGCTAATCTAAAATGCTGTATATATATATCAATTATATATATTAATATATATATATATCAAAAATACTGTAGCACAACGGATGTGGATTAGCGGGATTATCTGCATTCGGTCGCATCATATTTCTTCTATCCGCATCCGAAATTCACATCCGCAATGAATTTTTTTTGCGGATTATGAGCGTATAGTATTCATTTAATGAAATTATTGAGACTAATGTTCCGAACTTTTCAGGATAAGAGCAAGATGTTTCAGATCGTTTTGGTGAGCACCAGACATAGTGAGTTCTTTGTTTACTATACATGCTCTGGACAAAGGGAATGCGTGTGACAACAGCTAGCTAATAACTGAAAACTGTCTTACCCCTTAGTCTCATCTCAGACCAACCCACCAAAAAAGGCCTGACAGGTAGCGATAATACATTTAGATAATTGTACATTACTCTTTTTCTACCGTTTTTGAAGAAGGTACATTAATGACTACTTAACTTCAGAAATTCTGCTTTTTCAACGGAATTTCTCTGTGTGTAGACATATTTGAATGACAAATAGACCTGATCGCTAAACTTAAGACCTAGCTGTTAAACAAGTTTTCATTAATTAACCAGGTAATAGTCATCATTTAGCCAAAACACATTCACCTCCGCTCGACACAAAAACCAATGGGAATATTTGAGTGCCCTTGAATGAACGTGGGTGTGAATCTTTGAGAGGGGGGATCACCCCGGGTAGATAAGAAGGGGTGTAAGGACGTGGTTCAATTAACTCCTACCGATTAGGTGAGCCAACAAACGGGTAAAGGTTTCGCCCTCTGTGGCAGCGACGGCCCAAACCCGCTAGATGAGTTGCTACGGGGTTAATAGTGCTACAAAACGTATAAATGTAGTCTATATTTCGCTAAATATAATCTCTTATTTCTAGCTCAACAAAGGATAATTTTCAAGTGTAAACTATAAAGCACGATTTCCTTAATATTATTTATTATTTATTTATTCTATATTTAGTTATTTTCTGGTTCATATACTCTTTTCTGTTATGTGACTCTGAACCAAGTGGATGTTTTTATTTTCAAGTTATAAAATCTACCTCTCAGGAAACCCAAATGCTACAATATTTATAGATGTATTATAAAGGACATGCTCTCAATGTCTAATGGGATAATATCTATTACATCACGATCCATTCATTAAAAAAATAAGACTACACAAAGGTATCTACCAATTAAAAACCATCACACAATCTAAAGGTAGCCAGCACACGAAGTGTAGCAGCGTTGTCAACTCCTGATCCTCTGAGCAGAACTCGCTTTTCTTCAAGATCCTTTTCCCCCAAAACCAGTCTGATCAACCTTCCAGCCTACTTCCTCCTTCCTCCTTCGTCCTGTTTTGCACTCTGTGCTCATTTTTTTCAGTCAGGACCCCTCTGAATGGAATCGCGGTGGTCCTAGACACCCTTTACGGACTAGACACCTGCAATATTCGATCTTATGGGTTCCGATAATATATAAGGATCGACCTACAATCCTGGGTTATTCTTTATTAGAGTGTTGTTATTTCTAACTCAGTTGCACCGCACAGCCAGGACTTCCAGCAGCCAAGTGCGCTCCAAACATCCACTCCTCATTCTTCCGCAGTTGGTACTAACCAACAACTGGTCTAAAACATACTTTCAACTCGTGAATACTCGTTCATATCTACATTTTCTGCCTTTACGGATACCAGTGGATACGGATTTATTATCAAAGAAGGTGGTTTGTGAGGACCCCCTTCGGGTACGCTCTTGTGGTGGGCCTTACGAAAGTGCGGAGGGTAACCCGCTACAACGCGGAGTGTACGTCACCGATCTGTACAACACCGGCGTCCAAATTTTTAATCCGCTCCAGTATGTTATGATATTATGCTCTAGACGATGGCACTGTTTGTAATTAAATTCTGTAAAATATAGTATTTTATTATTCCACAATTACTTGCTAAGAACTCCTAGACCATTATAATATAAGTGTATAGTAATGAGTATTATTATAAATTATACATTATATATAAATAAATATTATCATTTAAGTACAAGCCTGGATATTATTTATATATCACTCCAACTATTATTACTAAATATACTAAAGTTTATATGTATATTGTATATTGTTTATAAATGAGTCGTTTATCCTATATTCAGCGGTTATGCAAATTTACTCATTTACGATAAATAAGATAAAAAAGATGGTGACAATGTCTCTTCACTTGATATAAGGGCTCTCATAGAAGCTTCATTAATATATATTGATGAATCTCGATATATGACTTACATAAGATTATATTTAATCCTGGTAATATGGAGTCCGTAATACTGATATACTAGGAATATATATATAAATATATATATATATATATATATATAGATATATAATATACTATATAAATATTTTTACATGAATTTCTTCGCATACTTCCTTCAGATGGTCTCAATCGAGATTAGAGTTTTCCCTTCTTGGCTTAATAGAATAGTTCCCTTCCAATAACGTTAGATAATGTTATTATATTTCATATAATACCATTATACGTCAGATGTGATAATTATTCACTCTAAATCCGTAGTTAATATGTATGATTCGCTACTTTCACAAATATGGATTATTCTCAATTACGATTACAATATGATTTGATTCTACCCTCTAAGAATTGGTTCTCAACTTCTCAATTTCTAATATATGGATAACAGCAATAAGTAAACATGAACTATTTTATAGATGATACTAGAAAAATATACGATATATTTAAAATAAGACATTACAAGCGTTATATTTTAATAATAAGATTATAATTCAATGAATTCTTGTTATGCATAAAAATTTTAAATTTTAGATGATTTTAAATTTATAAGTGCATGCCTCCCTATTATAGAGGGCTTGGGTCGCAAAAGGCTGTACCGGCAGTATGAAACCGCAGTGACCCGTTGAATTGAAAAATAGTGTTCGCGCATGTTTTATTCTTCTTAGTAATCAGAGAATTTAATATTAGTTGATCTAATATAAAGTCTTAGATTCTTGTACGCTAAGAAACGTTTTAAATCAGTATTTAGTTACCTCGGATACTGCGAAAAGAAATTTTAACTAATTCAAACTCTTTATATAATAATCGAAACAAGAGCATGTGTGATATACCGAGTCGGTAATGCTTTATAGAAAGACCGCTTAAGAGATGTATTAGCTCTCTTTTATAATATCGGATATATTACAACGGTATAACAATAGTCCTCTGTGGTAATGACTATCGGGATTATTAAATATTTTTATTAGCAATGTCAGTTTATATAAAAGTAACAAGGTAGCTGTTGATTACTTCTCTGGTATACGATAAGAAAATAATATCATAAGCCCTGTCAGCCCTTTCCTGTTTTAGGTCGGGCCACATTCTTGAAATGTATTTCGTTTAGCATGCCTCTCTCTCTCTCTCTCCTCAATATTTGGTTTAAAGATAGATAAACTGAATATATGTTAAAACCGGCAGCTAAGTATACTTAACTTACTTCCGCTGTAATGCCGGTGTGTATATATATATAAAGTCGGTATAATGTCTCGGAGTTATATAGTATACAGTTAGTCAGTATATCATATTATACTTATATATATATATACGTTTTAGCATTATTATTAAAAAATAATACTCTCATTATCCTACCAGTAATGAATATAAAGTACTCATATAATAGTATGATATATTAACTATAGTTATTAAGCTGAATAAATCAATAATATACGAAGTAACTCTGAAAGTGTATTACGTATTTCGATATATATACTGCTCAATGAAATAAATATATAATTAAATTAATAAAATATAATATAATTTTTAAATATATGGTTATATAATATTATAATAAATAAGTATAATATAATTATAATTTATATTAGATATAATAAAAATATATATAATAATCTATAAATTATAATATAATAATCCTAGCTTATATCGATCTACGGTATTATAACTAAGTCGAATCAACCTAAGTTTCGTAATACTTAGAATGAGTGGTAACAGTTATAAGTAGCCTTTAACCTAGATAACTCAGTTATCATTTCAGGGATAAGCTATATCGGCTATATATTATAATAGGGATTATTCAGTATAATTCAAATTATTAATCTTCAATACTAACTCGCTCTCGGGGGATAATAGGTAATATTTAACTAATTACCTACTAATATTATTTATATATAACATTCCTAGTAATTAGAAAATCATTCAACCTAGTTAATCAGATATAATTAAAAAACCTAACTAGAATAACTAATATTATTAACGTAAAGGTCTCCATAAGCTCTATATATAGCTTCATTAAATACTGTTCCTCTCAACTGATCAAACACCCGCTGAGACGGATATGGTCTACGACTTTCATGTCCTCTTCCCACAGGCCTACCTATTCTTACTCTCAGGTGTTATACACTTTTTAATCGCCCTTTCCCTCTATTATTATTAGGGTATTATTATTATTCTGATGATCGATAGGTGTCAATGGCGCTCCTGAATTCTAATTATATATTATATTTGATAACGTTTAATGGAAAGGCGGTAGGTGGCTACCGGATGGGCTAATTCTTTTCCACCAGTTTTGAATAGGAGTTAATTATTAAGTGGTGATGTTTTCGTACGACCCCGCCCCCTCGTTTATCTACAACTATATGTCTCTTATGTCTCTACAATACTTAATATCTATTCCACTTACATTGTTGGGAAGCACCGCACAATATACTACATTTAACCTATTTCCGAAAAATAGTGGAATTAAAGCAGTCTCTGAATCCTATCTAACTTATCGGTGACCCTATTAGCTCATCACTATGTATTCTTTTATCTAAGATCTTTGAAACTCACTTCTTGACAACTTCCATTTTTTTAGTAATTTATTCAATCTTGAGGTAAATCTCAAATTCAATCATTTACTTTTATCCGAGATCGGACGGGCAGTACGGACGATGGATGACGGCGGCTGATTAGGAGAGGTCTTAGCTTAGCGAGGAGAGGGGTATCTTCACGTAATCTAAACTGAGTTGATATGTTGATCACGCCGGAATCTGGGTAACTTACCGTGGTGGGTATGACTTGCGTGGTGGCTCGCCTCATAGATCAATATAAACTCTCAAGAGCTACTATCTTGATTACGGCTGTGGTATTGGCCACGCATGATCATTACTGCTCTACCTCAAAGAATCTCGCCTCTCTCTTCTCGAGTTATATACTAGCCCTTTCTGAGTGTCATCTTTCATGTCTTAGTTTCTTTCAAATCGCTCAATAATCGGGGACTTTGTATAGCATTGAGAGTTATCGCTCCGATTCTTCATATAGCTATCCTTATTATCTATCTCTTAATAGATTGGTGTCTCCTCAGTGAATTCTTGTCGTGTGATCGAGTCCTATTATTCCCTACTTTGTCTTATTGAAATCTCACTTACTAGCACCTGCCGATCCTTCTTAACGGCTATTTCACTCGTATCTGTTTGAGTTGCCACGTATTGACACCTCCGACCCTTTTTCTCTCTCGATCTACTCGTCCTTTTTCAATTTGCTCCCTCTGGTTACTTTACTAGAATATTGACCTCTCAGATTGCTATATATACGTATACCGATTTTTCATAATCTCTCTAGTACTCTAGAAATTCTAGAGTATAAAATGTACCGGAATGGGGTCGCTGCGGAGTCGTCTGTTGACAATACTTCTGAATTCTTTAAGAAACCTCAAAGGCAATTTACTACAGGATCTCCCCTCTAAAGATTATCTGTGCTAAGGATATTTCCTGATCTCTTTCGACGGTTCTCTCGCTCTCCTGTTGACAATACAATATAAACCTACTTGGCCTTAACATATAACAAAAAAAATGTCTTGGTAAAAACCTTCACATCACATATAACGGTTGCTTAAGGGCTCATAGATAATAGGCCCAAAGAATAACTTAGAAGGATGAATATCTGTTTAGGCGTGCGAGACTTTTTTTCCTATCCTTCTCTCAGTTACTCCAGCTATAACAAGTAGGGCCTCAATTCCGACCCTTTGATTATTGAATTATATATAAGTACTGAGTTACTCAATATCTGGGGAGTAGTCTTAACGATTATTTTATCACCGGCTAATTGAATAGTAGTTAGAAGTCAAAGGCTAAAAATGGATCTATATAAAATTGTTCATAGCCCTTTTTCCAGTCACTTGATACTACTATCTCATTTGCCGGCGCGATGGTTAGGTGACTTTATATCTATTTTACTATAGGTTATACCGCTCAAGTGGCATGTACTCGGAGATGAAGTCTTATACCATCTCGTACGACATGACCGCTCTATCACTTCCCTTAACTCTTGAACGCCCGAGTTCGTAGCACGATAGGGAACAGCGGGGGAGGAACCACAGGGAAATTTCGAACTAAGGCGGTGGCGCTGATGTTCCTCCAGACACTGCTTAGAGCGTCTTTGGTGGTTAGGAATGATTGGTTATACGATTCCAAGACTAGTCTCGCTGACTCTCCGCTTCATCTATCTTTGCCTTCCACCTTCTGTTGTGGCGACATGCTCGAAAGCTCTCTCTTTCGATCTCTCGGCTCGTGGTGTTCCTCAGTTAAATTAATGCTCATGCTCACCATTATAAAGTTCTCTCTCTTATGCCTGTGCCTCATCTTCTGTCCGTAGTCGCTTGCTTCTCGCAGTCATTTAATTCGTCTGCACTCTGGTGCTGCAAACACTCCCCTTCCTGGTATAATAGTGACTTCTGCCCGGATGTAATAGTGGTTTCATAATATTAATATATATGGCTGACAATCATGTTAAATAATATATAATATTATATAATATATATAATAATATATATATATATATATATTATATTATTATAATACTTAAATATAAATATTTAATATAATAATAATATATTTTAATATATAATATAATTTATTATATATATATATATATATATATTATATATAATATTTATAATAGATATATATATATAACTAATGATATATATATATATATAATATATTAATTAATAATATTATTTTACAATTATTATCGAATAATTACCGGATAAAATGACATTTAAGGTAAATAGTAGTTCTATATATATATTATATTAATATATTATATATATTATTATATATATTAATAAGTATATATTATATATTATTAATTAATATATATATTAATATATATATTATATATATAATATATATATATATATAATATATATAATTATATATATAATATTATATAATTATATATATAATATATAATTAATATATTATTATAATATACATAGAGTTATTTTTTGACTAATTGGATAGTTTATAACTCGTATCAGTATTCTAAAGTTTCTTCTAATTGGCTGGTAATTATCTATCACTTAAATAGTACTGATAATATAATTCGAAATAATAAAATAAATGTATGATTCATAAATACAGCTTCATACAATTATACATACTATATATTAAAATATGATTCAGCTAGATAGGAGACGACCCTTTTGCACACAAAAAATTCTCGCTTAGGACCAACGGTGTTTTTCTGGGACCGTGCCGAGGGTTGTTTCTAGAGGTAGATCGTCTAACCTGACCTTGACCGTGTGTTCTTATAGAACCATTTATCCGTTTGTCTTGAGGGCTGACCTTTCTTTGTACCCGAAGTTTTACTGACCTTAGACCCTTTTTGCGGGCTCTCTTACCGTTTTTGACGGCCCTTTTTACCTCTTTTTCGACGAACGCGTCCGGTCTTCCATGGGGTCATTTTATGTGGACCCACGGTATTATTCTCGGCGACCCTAAATATTATTTGGGACCATATAATTATTTGGCCAATTCCACTCAACTTTGGACAACTCACCTAATTTCTTAGCACCCTTGTCGAAGAACGGAACGGGTTGCGCCCCGAAACGCGGTTGACGTCAGCAACCAGCTGGCATGTAAACGTATTAAAACAACCCCCACCTATTTATAACTAGCCCCTATTTTTTGTTCGATTTTCCGTGGGCCTTCTCAATATATTGTTGCCACAGCGCTAATTCTTGAAGCTTCGGATATAGAGGCTGTATAGACTCACATATTATATTTTGATAGATACGTTACCTTGGAAAAAATTTGCAACTACAAAGATAGAGTTCGACTCAACCACTTTGGTCTTCCGAGAGATAGAGTACACAATTTGGTCCCCGGTAATTATATAGGGGTACCTCTTTGGAAGATTTTCCTTCATGGTTCAATTTTGGCCCCAGCTGAAATATTTTTCGAATTAGTGTAATTCCTCTTGATCTTCCATGGGCCATGTGTTTGTCCCACCTGGTCAATCTTATCTCTCCAACTCCATTTCATGGCTCATTCCATGCGCGTCAATTATTAGCCCGGTAATTTTCACAAACCCTTGATTCCATGGAGTCAAATTTGAACCCACAGGTAATTTTTTGCCTTCCGTGTTAGGGACTTAGCCCGTTTTTGATGTCCGGTGTTAGCCGCGTGTGTGACGATGATATTAGGC
Organism: Trachelipus rathkii; assembly: GCA_015478945.1. Classification (NCBI taxonomy): domain Eukaryota; kingdom Metazoa; phylum Arthropoda; class Malacostraca; order Isopoda; family Trachelipodidae; genus Trachelipus; species Trachelipus rathkii. The sequence goes on along the minus strand of JABUQX010108791.1, from coordinate 12,142 downwards.
CTTTGACGCTTACCAACTGATAACTAATTATGGTCAATTTATGATCCTCACGACCTAATATATTGAGGATTTGATGGTTACTTTCCATCAAGCCGATACAGGCAGATATCTACTTTTCACTGTGTTGGTGCATTGTCGACTATGTTTCTGGTAAGATGTTTCTTTCGAGTGGAAGTTAAATTAGTTATGAAGATGCCAGAAGCAAAAGTAAGATGCCAAGTCGCTCGAAATACTCAAAGGAATAAGTACCTTAATGGGCAGTCGCCTACTGAGTGCCAATTAGGACAGTACCTAACAATGAGTTGCGGCAAGGGTAGTCAGTGCCACATATTGTAGACTCCAAGTCTGGTGATTGTGTCGACATAATATGCCAACATAGCAAGTGAACCACCTGTCTCTTCAACGCCTTTTCTCGCGCTCCACTAGATGTTCGTAGTGAATTATGCGGCTTCTATATTAGTGTGTGCTTCTACCCCTATACTGGTATAGTATGGGTTAATTACGATGGAATTACGACATAATTGTTGTTTATTTATTAACTAATTGTTCCTCCCAGAATGCGTGGCTTATGTGCGGCATACTATTGAGTTATTGCTATTTTTATTAGAACTGTTTCATCAACAACTTACCTCTCATCTCCTCACACTAGACACTACAGTATAAAACTCGATAAATCTCTAATACACTTCACACCCAACACAACAAGCTTACACCTATTGACGTCACACTTGACACCTATCACTACCACCTCGAGTATTATCAGTATGGTCTCACAAGCATTAATCAAGAGACTGCATCAACGCGCTGAGTGCTCTCAGACATTCAGGATACATTGATTTATTTTAGTCTACAAGCATTGCATGCCTCAACTCTGAAGTCCTGGATATCTTTGCATGACTCACTCTTTTGATTGACGTCATCTTTTCTGATAATATCCATCTATATTTGTTTGAGATTCATTTTTGATATGTAAATTCACCCTTTTTTGAATTGGTACTTCATTCTTTTCTTTCCACATACTTATCAAATGAAACAGATTTAAATATATTAAGTCTTCCCAATGATTCATAAGCTGTATATACCCACCAGGGCGCTCAGCAATGCTCTCCCCTCTCCGCAAAGGATGAGGCTTCCCGCATCCCAACAGTGTGCTCGACCTCGACCGCAGACGAGCAATTGATTAAAATATAAATTAATTACATTAAATTTTCATTTCTATTTTTATTTCATAATACTTAATTGTGAGGGAAGTTCCTCACAAAATAATTAAACTTATTCGAGCATCATTCATTTTATTTCATACTTAAACATTTTATATTAAAAACATATTTTCGCGAACCTAAACTGTAACTCATTACAGACACTCACTTACACATATAATTTATTAAATCATTATTTTTACTTACATACTTTCTACTTAATACTTTTAATTTATAAATGTTTTTAAAAATTGTATGTAAGAAGAAAAAATTCAGGGTGCTTGCAATCTAAATCATTAATTTTTACTACAATTGTACGAAATTTTATAAAAACATTATACTTTACATACCTTAAAGCAGTAAAGCAGTAACAAAAGAGGTGTTTACCCTACACCTGAACTAGATGCTTTAACTTATCTTTTACTGCTTTAACTTTCTGCTTTACTGCTTTAACTCATGTTTTACTGCTTTAACTTCTGCTTTACTGCTTTAACTTCATGTTTTTACTGCTTTAACTCTCTGCTTTACTGTTTTAACTCTCTGCTTTACTGTTTTTAACTCCTCTGCTTTTACTGCTTTAACTAATATATTTATTAACAATTATGTTTTCTTTTGTATATTTTTTATTTTGTTTTAATACTTTTTATATCTATTCTATTTTTATTTTTGTTTTAATACTGTTTTTATATTAATTCTGTAATGTAAGAATAAAAAACACACAGAGTTTCTGTTTATATAATACATTTTATTTTAAAAAATTGTACGAAATTTTATTAAAACATTGAAATATTAACATTACCTTAAAGCAGTAAATCAGTAAAACAATAGACGGTGTTATTAACCTAAACACTCTAGCGGGAGTTTAGTATGCCTTTTGTTTTATGCTTTACTGCTTTAACTTCTGCATTTACTGCTTTAACTTCATGTTTTACTTGCGGTTTACTTTTGCTTTACTGCTATTAAACTCATGTTTTACTCTTTAACTCTTCTGCTATACTGTTTTAACTCTCTGCTTTACTGCTTTAACTCATCTATTTATTAACATTATGTTTTCTTTTATATTTTTATTTTGTTTTAATACTTTTTATTTATTATTTCTATTTTTATTTTGTTTTAATACTTTTTTATTTTAATTTTTGTAATGTAAGAATAAAAACACACAGAGTTTCGGGAAATATTAAACATTTTATCTCTTATACACCACTGCTCGTCCTTCTACTCTACAACCCTATTCTTTTACAACCGTAAAGCAGTAAAGCTCAGTACAAACAACTAGACGCCCGGTGTTATATTACCTAACACCTAGGATTAGTATTGCCTTGTTTTACTGCTTTACTGCTGTCTAACTTTCTGCTTTACTGCTGCTTACACTCATGTGTTTTATGCTACTTAACTTTCTGTTATTTACTGTTTAAACTTTTGCTTTTATGCTGTTAACTTTCTGCTTTACTGCTTAACTTTCTGCTTTACTGCTTTAACTTCTGCTTTACTGTTTTAACTCATATATTTATAACATTATGTTTTTTATTTTTGTTTTATCACTTTTTATTTATTTTTTATTATTTTTATTTATTTTCCTACATTATTATTTATATATTTTATTATTTCATTCTTTATTATTTTTAGTTATACTTTAAACTTATATTACTTCATCCTATGTATTTTATTTTAGAAAACACACATACACCACACACACACAAGAATCACACATATGATTACACACACAAACATACACTTACACTTATACACACATTTCACTAGACACTTTACAACACATGCACTATGACACTACATTTACCATAGACACTTACATTTACACTTATATCATACTTAAGTACACACCTAACACACACCCACACACACACACACACACTTTACCACTTATACAATATTATTATTATTGATAGTATACACCACGATTCACTTTGACACTTACATTTGTCCCATGACACTTACATTTACACTACACTCACACACAGATTTACTTACACTGCCACAGATTTACTTACACTCACCACAGATTTACTTACACTCACACACAGATTACTTACACACACAGATTTACTTACACTTGCAACACTCACACACACACACACACACCACACACACACACACACACCCACGCACACTCACTTACACGATATAACGTATAATTATTAAAACATTTTTATGTTTTTAATTAAACACGTACATTTATATTATCATTCAAATTACAACTAAAATTATTTTCAAAGTTTCTTTAAAACTTCTATAATAAATCAATCAGTACTAATTAACAAGATCATTTAGAGTACTGTGAAGAAAGAGTAATTAAAAAGAGCATAGAGGATGCAGTGAAGAAAGACGTACTACCTAAAAGAGCATGGAGAGTATATTAGAAAAACATACTATTTAAAGAGCATAAAGAATGTAGTGAAGAAAGATGTACTATTTGGAAGAGCATGAAGAGTACAGTGAAGAAAGACTAATTAAAAGAGCATAGAGGGTACAGTGAAGAAAGACGTATGAATTAAATGAGCATGGAGAGTACACTGAAGAAAGACATACTACCTAAAAGACCATGAAGAGTATAGTAGAAAGACGTACTATTTAAAGCCATAGAGAATGTAGTGAAGAAAGGCGAACTATTTAAAAGAGCATGAAGAGTACAGTGAAGAAAAACGAATCTTTTAAAAAAGCATGGAGACTACAGTGAAGAAAAAGATATTATTTAAACGAGCATGGAGAATATAGTGAAGAAAGGCGTAGTAATTAAAAGAGCATGGAGAGTACAATGAAGAAATGTGTACTATTTAAAGAGCATAGAGAGAACAGTGAAGAAAGACGCACTCTTTAAAAGAGCATGGATAGTACAATGAAGAAAGACCTACTATTTAAAAGAGCATATAAAGTACAATGAAGAAAGACGTACTATTTAAAATTACATGGCGAGTACAGTGAAGAAAACTATGTATCTAAATGCTTTTAAATAGTACGACAATCTAGCACGTATATGTGTAGAAGACAACTGGATGAGTTTAGACTTGACTTCGGACATGAAGTAATTGTTTACAGAAGAGGAAACAAATAATATCTCGAAGAACAACTACTTTTTTAGGAGTATCAGTGCGTTCAGCACCTGGATGTCCTGCAGAGAGTGTATTATGATGTTCAAAACTATAACACAGTAATATATGAGGAATCTGACTTCAAGCATGATAAATTGTTTTTGGGAGAAACCAATAAAGGAAACCTTTGACTATAAGATGAGGGAGACAATGTCCCGGTTGAGAATTTTCAATATTTTGAAATTTCCGATTATCTAGGACATTTACGTTGTTCATGGAAAACAACATCGTCTGTAAAGGTGTATACTCTAGTGTCGGAAAATTGAACAGGATTATGAACAAGAGCTATAGAAGGCTCTTCGGAATGATCCTGAAACTCTTTAAAACGAAGATTTGTGATCAGGATCGTCTTCATTAGAAGAAGAAAAGTGTTCCAGAATATATTTTAGAATGCAATGATATAGGAAAATGTTCCGTTTACCCTCGATATGACTATTTTGGGTTGAAAGACTGAATTTTGAATTCCCCTTTTAGAACGACCAGCTGATTGTTTATGCACGATAAGTACTAATGCGTAATGATCCGGCGGTAAATTATAAGGGATACCAAATATAAGTTCAATTTGGTTAAAGTTAAATTGTACTATAGCCAAATGGATTCCTTTTCGGTCGTGCATATAGTGATTTCAGCTTACTTAGCATTTTTGAAGTAAAAAGCTAAAGGGTTTTTTGTTCCATTCTCTGATATACTGAGCTAATCGCGACCTATACGAATCAGACAGATCTGTGCTTAAGATGACGGATTAGAGTAATCAGGGAAAAAAGTGCTGGATCCAAAAGTAAAAATTTCTTCAAGGAGTCATAAGCAGACTGTTATTCAAATTTGCCAAGATGAATATTCTTCTTTAGGAGCAAAGTAAGGCTGCCAATAGAGAGTAGTTTCCAGTATATGTTGGCGAATATTAAAAAATCCAGAGGGTTGAACGGACATAGACAATTCTGAGGGACAGTTTACATCCTTTAATAGCTCAATTTAACCGGATAAGGATGCCCCTTTTCACTGATTTTAAACCCTAAGAAACACTACTTTTAAAGAAAGAACACTTTTTCAGCTGGTATTTTTAGGTTGAGCCTTAGTTACGTAAATCCTTTGTAATGTGTAGTATAGTGAAGAATTATCTTACGATATTGAGAATATTCGTACAAAAAAGTAAACAACTACGCCAGCAGCGAGAGTAGCCTTCCATTGTACGCTGGAAAACGGACGGGGAATTCCGCTCTTGGGGTATTTCTCATCTTGCCAATGACCTCGAGTGGACGAAATCAGTGTAGGGACAGAGACCGTTGGTTCAATTCCCAGTTGTGAAACCTTTGAAGCAAGTAATCTGCTAACTATGCGTGTGACCTATAAGGGACAAGATTCTGCGATTTCGAAGAACGGATAGCTGTCTAGCACCGTGAAGCGCGTTAACCCGGTAATTTACCATACTCTCACTTTTACTGCCATCTTCTTTTAGATTAAAATAAAGGAGATATTAGGAAAATTTCTATTCTATGTATTCCTTTTTTTTCAAGCTGTCTATACCCATTCGTCTTGGCCTCCATATACTTATGAGGTAATCTATATGGACGGGTGTACACATATTCCGGACTGCTTCCATAGTTTAAATAGAATATCTTTGTTTAAGGACAGATGCCGCCTGGATTTCATCTGCTAAAGCAATGGGTTTCTTTTAACTAAGAAAGAAGATGTCTTCAGTTGTGACGGATTATGTTAAACGATTTGTTGAATCCTTAATAAGTTCAGAAAGTATATTTCTCTGTAACTTCCGGATTTGGCTCGGAAAGACTTTAGACGCATTGACAGTGTTAACTGTCGTCATGTTCTGTGTTTTTAAGAAGGAGGCTGTAGTAAGGTAGGCATGTGCTTGTCGAAAGTAATGTATCTGCGCCTAGTTACAAACTCTAACAAAATGTTGCTATATGGCAGGTAGAGTGTATTTCAAAGAAAAGTGTACTGAGGAAGATAGTCACTTTCTGCTGTTCAGTAATGAGTGACTTAAATTCTCTTGGGGGGAAAGCAACCAATGTTGTACGTTACGCCTTTACAGGAGAATGTACTAGAGTGAGCAATATCTCTAGTCCGTAGGAAGTAACCATTAGCAAAAGCGAGGGCTGAATGCAAACTTCAGCTTTTGTGCATTGAACTAGTAATTAGCCGAACGTTAGTGCTTCGATGAGGCTGGAAGCGAGATAATTTCAATGGGCTACTTCAATTAGTCCGCGTATCTACGTGTGTTTTGACGAGATCAAAGAGGAATGTAAATTGTGTTAATCTCGGCTAAAGAATTAGAGAGTATTAATCTGGAGTTTCTGGGTAGTCAAAGAACGGATGTTTAGTAGATATACTAATGATAGTAATTATGTTAGTTTTATTTACGGATATTGAATGTTCCTTCTGCGGATACTACATCCGAATATCTGGTTTCAGTTTTAACACTGTGGATGTGGATTGAGGAAGTGTAATATTTAGGGCTGCAATATAATATAAAGAAAAATATAGGATAAAAAAAGTAGTTTTTTTTAAAAATAGTTTTCTAATATTATATCATATTATAAAATACCACACAATTTTAATAAAGCTTGTGACAGGACGCTCAATAGAATTATGAGGCAGTGGTGCTCCTATAATAGGTGACACCCTGGTGGTTCGATTAGGCATGCAAACGTTGTGATTGACACTTTTATAATTTACACCCCGCTGAATGGGGCTTGGAGGCGTTGGCACAGCAGTGTGCGTATTTAACTTACACTGTGGTGAGTTAAATTGAAACCTACTGGCATTATTTGAAGACTGCATTGGTGTGCACCGACCTAAATTGGCACGTGGTGATGTACAATGCACTTGTTGAGTTTTAATACTGGGATGCACTGCGGTGCTCCATTATGGTACTTACCTGTATAAAATGTATAAGGATGAGGAAAATTCATCTTAATTTTATGACTTTCTGCACTATTTCTTGAATAGATGCCACTGGGCAAGCTATTTTGAAAATTTAACTTACCTGGATTACCAGGAAATGATGTAAATGGAGGCGGATTACCTCTTATGGCGGGAGACCCGCCGGTGCTCCGGCCATAATTACTATGATCTCCCATAGTGGGAGCAGGAGTGGTCATGCAGCCTCTGCTATAAGAGGAGCGAATATACTCTCCTGAATAAGGGTTTGAGAAGTCAAGCAGCTTCCAGGGGAAGAGCGATACAGGTTATTCGAGACCCTCCCGCAGAGAGCGTACAAGGTATGAATGAAATCTTCCGGTACCACGGGTTCTATATGTGGCGGCGGTTCCTCGGAACCCAGGATACGCCAATTGTTAGGATGTAATTGAGGGAGCTCGTTATAGGAAACCTTCTAATGTGGAGATTCTTCTTGGGAAGACTAGCGTAGGTACCGACAGTAGTTTCATCTCTATATTGCATTACTGACTAACTAATACATCCCTATATAACTTACTTTTTGTTCTAGTAGATTTGTTTGGATTAGGATTTACTCCAGACTATAAGACCTGTCTGTACCTACTAGTGTACCTCTGTGGTGTGGATATATTTGGAGATTGTTTAAAAAGAGAGCATTCTTTGGTACTTTGTCATACCTTTTATATCGTCACTCTCAATTTCTAAAATGAAAATCTGCTTTAGTTCACCATTAATATCGACAAAATAGACACTATCTCGTCTTATGTTTATCATAAGAGGCAAAATTTTTAATGTGTACGGATTCCTATTAACAATCAAGGGACGACGTAGATCTGGAAAACATATAAATGCATTGAACAGCATTACAACTATTATACGCTGTAATTTACTCTTTCTTGTTTACTATATTCCTGTGCTCGATATGGACCGTAAAGAAGACATCGGCTTATAGTAAAATTGATTAACCTGTAGTTCGCCTATTCAAAATTTTCGGAAGAGCCCTCGCTTATTATTAGGAGCGCGAAGCTCCGCAATCTAAGAGACCCTCTGACGTTTCGATCCTATGGACTATTGTAGATAAGTTGAAGAAGGACCATATAAAAACTCAGGTTCATATGATTAGACGTTTGTGAATGTATGAACGGTAGTTAAGAAAGGAAGTGTTATCTTCTAGCAGCTAGGGGTGCTGTAACATATTACTCATCAGTGGACTCCGAGCGGATAGGGATTTGATTGAAGTCAGATTCTACGCCCGTGAAAATTGGTTTATAGTAGCTTTGCTTATCATCTGAGTGCTTGTAATATTTGATGTGTTATTTTCGGTAAGACTAAACATTAGCACATGAATAAGTCATTAGGACGCATTATTTACAAAGTATGTAAGATTTAATACTGGAGTGGTATACACAAATTGACGAGAGACTTATTTGAAAGGGCATGACTCAATAGGGACGTACCTTAAATTATTGGCATACATGTGAAGAAGAATGAATAGGAAGTAAGAATATAAACATTTTCAATCTCTCATATTTTATCTCTCTATTTATTAGAGCCTTTCTCCGTACCAATCTTTATAAATTTATTCTCTCATGCCTTGGGTGTAAATAATCCCAAGTAGTTCCATGACATGCAGGATACTCCCCACGCACATGATGGTCCATACAATAACTACAATATTTCTTTGAATATACACTTTCTCTATCCCCCCCCCTGTCCTCCCCGCCCTCCCGTCGTGACCATATCTTTACATGTATGACATTTAGCGCCATGTTTAATCAGTAGAGCCAAAGTTCCTCACACCCCCTTGTTCAGGGAATATTTACAGTATTGAAAGCCTTGATAGGTAATATTCGCACTTCTTAATTTTGTGAGGCGATCAATTATTATTTTATATTCTTGGTCTTAAATATTAATGTATGAATGTGTTCTATTCTCTGATTACATTTATTAAGAGGAATACTGTGAATCTTGACTCTTAAGTTCATTAGTGAAACATTATTTTACACTGAAAGCAAAGATTTGAATAAGGAACTTGTTACAGGCAAGGCTGATATGACAGCTTCCTTCTACTTATGTATAATCACATGTCATTTAGTGTACGTCGTATCCCTCCTTGATAAGGAATTCACTCTTGAAAATGCGACCCGGCACGTACTCCCCCCACTACTAATGACACTGGGTCATAAGGCAGGCTATAATGTATATAAGTTACTGGACAGCAAGGCATCTCTACATAGCTTTGGGACTCTGGCTCGTTGCATAACTGCGTGTGGATGGTGTCGTAAATAGGCCCATGTACGTACCTTTACTTACTTTGCTCTCATGATACTCTGCTCCCTTTGCTTGCCCGAACATTGGTCTAAGCTGACTCCGTAATCAATACCCTGGTTCGGCATGTATAGAATAGGCTTGGCCCACAGTTGACCAATCTCTATACTAACTGAGGCATGCCGAGTGCCTCCACTGACCTGGTACTTCATTAGACTTATGGGCTCCAGTTGGGTTCATTATTCTACTTGATCTGGGTGCGGCAAGGCAGGTCACCTGTTGCTCACTAATACTAGTGTGTTGAATTTTACTTGTTGACCTTCCTTAAGCATTTCACCCTAAGAACTTCTTATATTAGCAAGGTACCAAGCCGAAAGAATTCCTTGCACTCTGAGTTAGGTCAAGAGTGTGTGGAGATCAGTTTGAGGGTCTGAACCTTTTTATGTACCAGCATTAGATCTGATACTTCAATGTATAGTAGCTTAGAATGACTGAGAGTGGAATGAATCGGGAATGGAGAAGTATTGTCAGTCTACCAACATAGGCGTAGTGAGTCATAGTCTAGTTACCATAGTAGTTTGTCGTATGGGTTTGATTCAACCTATTTACCTTGTCATAGTTTATTAAAAAGTACATAAAATAGAGATGTATTTCTTACTATGCAATTTCGTTTGAATTGTCATAGCTGGGAATTTATCGGTAACTAACTTAAAGAGGAGATTTTCGTCTTTCTTAGAGTAGGTAATCCCTCTGCATCAATTCCTTTTCCTAACACTAGCACTCGCACTAAGGACTACTGCAACAATATATATATTATAATAGTATATATATATATATATATATATATATAATATAATTATATACTATATACTATATATTTATATTGATATAATAATATAAATCTATCTAAATTTGATTATACTATAATTATAATATAATTATATATATTATGATATTATATACATATATATATTATTATAATATATATATAATATATTAAAGAAAGGCAGGACTCGATGAACCTGTCAGAAACTAATATCTCCAGCTGTACATTAGTATATACTATATATTACTATATTTTATTATATTCTATATATATATATACTCTATTTATATAATATATCATTATTATATATATTATATCGTCTACATATATATTAAAAATTTAATTAAATTATGAGTTCAATTGCCTTTGTTGAAAATGCAAGCATGCATTTTCCGAGCAAAACAATGAAAATGCTTATCATACATTTATTCGAGTTCAATTTTTACATTAGCTTTTCTTTTTATTAAAAGAATATTCAATTTCATTTATTATTAGTATTATTATTATTATTATTATTCTATTATTATTTTATTATTATTTTTATATTATTATTATTATTATTATTATTATTATTTTATTATTATTAATTTATTTTATTATTATTATTATTATTATTATTATTTTCAATATAAAATAAAGAATAAAAAATATAATAGATTTTAATAGATTAAAAAGCTAGAATAATTGGTGACGTAACTTATATGTAAGACGTCATGCGTTTGTGACGTAATGGAGAAGGATCATTCAATCACTGTGACGTCAATTAATAGTGGACTTGACTTCTTTTCGTCCGATGAATATAGAAAACCAATCATTGGCTGCTATCACTTGGCGTCGTACAGAGATGGCTTTTGCGTGGCTGGCACACAACCCTTTTGGACGGTAGGCGGACAACCAGACTTGGAAGAGATTGGGCCGATTCTTCACCCCCCTCACACAACACACTTCCTCGGCTTAGCATAGGAATATTATGTAAATATATATAATTATATATATAATATATATATATAATTATATATATATATATATATATTATATATACTAATCATATATATATATTTCATTTATATATATAATATATATATATATATATATATATATTATATATATATTATATATATATATATATATATATATATAATATATATGATTATATTATATATATATATATAATATATATATATATATTATATTTAGATCAAAGACTATTTAACTCAATTTGACTATGTATAATTTTGTGATCTTATGTAGATTGCAATTTGTTATTTTGGGTTTTTAAACCTAAATTTGTTTAATATCTTTATGATAATATGAGATATGAGACGCCTCTCCCTCGGAGAAAGAGAGAGATGAGAACAACGAAAAACGCTAAATGCGGAGCAGAAGATCACAGGCTGACGGATGACAAGGGACTGCCATTATAAGACTTTTGTTTCACTTACCTACTAAAATGATACTTTGTAGGGGTTCGTACTGAGTAGTCTTTTTCATCTGCTTCATCTGCTTCACCTGCTTTAATTGATTTATAGAATAATCTTTTACTAAATATTATACAGAACTAGAATAGTTGCATCAGATTTATATTTAACCATAAGAAAGAAACGCATAATCATAACTGCAGCTAAAATAATAAATGACAGCCTAAGCTTATCCTGGCTAATACACTACGACCCGATGAATGATGGAAGGCGGTACGTGCAAAATTGAACCCAATGGCATGCAAAATAAGAAATAATTTAATATGCAAAATATAACGTTGCTTAGAAATATATATTATTTTATATTATATATATATATTATAGTATATAATATAATATAGTATATGC